>JAEQML010056907.1:0-33122 GCA_016904865.1 Pissodes strobi
TTCTAACAACTTCGAAATTTTTGCTTTTTTGTATTAATTGCTTTTTTTATATTTTTTATTTTCATGCGTTGTTAGTGTTAAACAAATCTATTTTGTTTGATATATTTTTTTATTAGTTAAAAGAAGTTTATCTGATATTTTCGTACTGTTATTTCTATTTATATTAATGATTGACCTTCCTTATTGCTTGTCTTTTCTATTTATTTTTAAACTTGTTTTGCTCATTTCATTCTATATTTTACGTTTTGTTTGTTTTATTACGCTTTTTTTCTTTTCAAGCTTGGTTAGTTCTATTTCTATTCTTCACTTTTATAATATTTAATCTTATTATTAGTTAATACGTATTTTAGTACAATTGTCTGCACCATAAGTAGATTTGTTAACTGTTCGCATTAATTTCTTGTACATTATTATCAAATTGACATTATTTGCCTTTTTAGTCTTGCTGCAATTGTTCGTTGATTAGCTTTGTTAACCGTTTGTGTTTTTTATTGTATCATTTGCATACTATTTTTGATTATGTCAATAATTTTTATTGTTCGTTTTATCTATTAACTTTTAAAGTCTAGATATTGTGTTATTTCTTTTTGCTGCTTTGAATCTATATTTTGTGTTTTATCTACTTCGCTCTTTAATTGAGTTTAGTTGGATTAGTTTCTAACAACTTCCAAATTTTTGCTTTTTTGTATTAATTACTTTTTTATATTTTTTTATTTTCATGCGTTATTAGTATTAAACAAATCTATTTTGTTTTTTTTTTTTATTAGTTAAAAGAAGTTTATCTGATTTTTTGGTACTGTTATTTATTTTTATATTAATGATTGATTTTCCTTATTGCTTGTCTTTTCTATTTATTTTTAAACTTGTTTTTTGCTTATTTCATTCTATGTTTTACATTTTCCTCCAAATTTTGACTAGTGTTATCATACTATTATTTTTTTTTTCGTGTTCGTGCGCTATTATGCAGCGTTAAACTCGTTTGTCTTCTTTCATTTTTTTTATTATTAGTTAATTAAAGTTTATCTAATGTTTTGTGTTAATAATTAATATTTCTTATCGTTCGTTTTTTATATTTATTTTTAAATTCGACATATTGTATCTTTTCCTTTTTGCTTTTTTATTCTGTTTAACGATTTGTATTTTATTAAGCGCTTCCTTAGTTTAGGTTGGGTTACTTTGGGTAAGTTCGGGTTAAGGGGGGATTTTGGGGGAAAAACCTTTTTTTGCCGACATCTCTGCACCGGAGCATCGGATTGAACATCTGACAAGCGTTGACCCCATGTTAGGGGGTCATCAATAGGGGGGATTATACCCTCACCCCCCACCTCCACGAATACCCAAAAATTTTCGAAAAAATGGGAAAAAATTAAAAAAAAAACAAACATTTTTCGGAAAGTTAATAAAAGTAATATAAAACGAAGTAAGAAAAAAAAATCAATAAAAAAACAAATATTAGAGAAACGCGATTTTCGGCGAAAAAAAGGCGAAGGAGTTCAGCTACAAGGTAGGAGACGGCAAAATGGAAAGATAAAAATGCTATATGAAAAAATTTTTTTTTTGAAAAAATTAGAAAAAAATTAAAAAACGTAAAAAATTATCGGAACGTTAATAAAAGTATTATAAAACAAAATAAGAAAAAAAATAAAAAAAGGATGATCGAAAAGTTAATAAAAATATTATAAAACCAAATAAGAAAAAAAAAATAATTAAAAGAAAGAGAAAAAAGTATATAAATCAAAATAAGAAAAAAAATCAATAAAAAACAAATGTTTGAAAAATGCGGTTTTCCGCGAAAAAAGACGAAGAAATTCAGCTACAAGGTGGGGGATGGCAAAAATGAAAAAACATGCTATATGAAAAAAAATTTTTTTTAAATGGAATAAAATTTAGAAATCCAAAAAAAATTGTTCGGGAAGTTAATAAAACTATTATAAAACGAAATAAGAAAAAAAAGCAAATGTTAGTGAAACGCGGTTTTCGACGAAAATGAGGTGAAGAAGTTCAGCTACAAGGTGGGGGACGGCAAAATAGAAAGAAAAAAATGCTATATGAAAAAAATATCAAAAATGTTTGAAAAAATGAGAAGATACTGAAGAAACGTAAAAAAATTATCGGAAAGTAAATAAAAGTCTTATAAAATGAAATAAGAAAAAAATAAAAGAAGAATGTTTGGAAAGTTAATAAATGTATTATAAAACAAAATAAGAAAAAAAAAATAAAAGGAAAGAAAAATAATTGGTTGGAAAGTTAATAAAAGTATTATAAAACGAAACATGAAAAAAAATAAAGGAAAAGGTAGAGAAACGCGGTTTTCGACGAAAAAAAGTTGAAAAACAAAAAATATTTTTAAAAACTGGCGAAACCATAGGAAAAAGTTGAGAAAAAAGGTTAAAAAGAATAAAAACTCAATTTCTAATATCTCTTTCAGAATTCAGTTGTGTGCTTATAAAGGTGAGGCACATAATTTTTTTATTTCTTTTTATATACTACTATCAGTGTTAAACGCATCTGTCTTATTTCATTTGTTCGTTAATATTGAATTCAAGTCTATATAATATTTTGCTCTTGTTTTTCGTTTGGTTATTAGTTGGATTTGTCAACTCACTAATTTCTAATATGCCTACTGTGCATCATTACTACTATTTTATATATTTTTTCTTTACATGCTTTATCATTTCGCTTGCTCATGGTTTAGATTTCTCAACTCACTAATTTCTTGTATATTATTATTAATATTATTTGCCTTTTCATTTCAGGATCTATCAGAGCCAAGCTTACTTGGCTTGCCTATTTTTAACTATTTGTCTTAATTGTATGTATATTATTATCATTATTTGTCATTTCTCTTTGCACGCTCAATAAGTCCTAATCGCATTTCTCATGTATAATATTTTTTTATTTTTTAATTGCAATTTAGATCAGTTTCTTGTGTTGTTTATTTATTCGGTCATTGTTTACCTTTGTCAATTGTGGTTAATCAAATATTTGCTGCTTGCATTAACTTCTTGTATTTTATGATTATTTTTGTCTGTTCTCTAGCAGCGCTAAGAGTATTTGTCTTGTATAACATTCCTATTAGTAAATACGCAGTCTTATGTATTATGTATTGTTACCTTGTTTGCGTGTTCGTTATTTTTGTTTTAACTTCTTGTATGTTATTATTATTATTATTATCTATTTCTCTCTTCTCATATTTTATTAGTGCTAAGCTCATTTGCTTTATATAAAATTTGTATTATTAGTTACTTGTGCTTATCTCATATTGTGCTCTTTGCTTGCTTATTAACTTTGTCAACTCACTAATTTGCATTTTGTCAATATTTGTCTTTTCTCATTGCAGAGCTAAGCTTGTGCTTACATAAATAATATTCTTATTATTTGTTAATTACTTTTTTACTGTCGCTTTGTTTCTTCGTTGTTTAGCTTTGTCGACTCTAATTTTTTCCACATTATTACCAATTTTATCATTATTAAAACCCATTTACCCTGTAAATAATATTTATTATTATCAGCTTTCATTTTTAAAGGAATTAATTGAAAAATTGAACTTAAAATACAAATAAATAAGAACCTAAATAATAATTTTTGTGGTATGAAAATAAATATATTAACTAGGGCTGGGTAAAATAATCCACTAATCGTTTTATCGACTGTCTTGTCTTTTTCATTTCTCATTTATATTGACAGTTTCCTATACAAATTTCGTGTTTGTCTCGTTATTATGTAAATTAGTGGTCATTTTCTTTGCTTTATCATCGCGCTGTAATTTATTCGATTATTTATTCCTTACTTTTTCTTCTCAAATTGAAGTTAAAACGTTTAAATGAACTTTGTGTTAATTGATCAATGTCGATTTTATTAATTTATTTAAATCATTTAATAAAATATATTCGACTATCGCCAATATGAAAATATAAAGTCATCAACCATTAAATATCACAGGCAATTTGCTTTAAAAGTTATTGTTTGCGATATTTGATTTTCTATAGCGTGTACGCAACGTGATGGCATTAAAAAGGTTTGGCCGTCATGACTAATATAAATTTGCAAAACTACAAATACGAAGCAATAAATATTATGATCGGAATATTGGATGAATGAATAGCTATGGCGAATATTATTTTCCTTTCGAATTAAATTGGTTCTGTACCAATATTTGTCGAAATATATTTGGCTTTAGTGCTTTTTGTTATACGAAAGTGGCAATATTAATAATTAAAAATAGATATGGAATAATACAGTTTGTAACATTTCGATCTAGGGATGTTATATGAAATAGGGCTTTAGATTCCACATTTTCAATAATATGCCATTGATATGAAATAGGACTCACCTTTTTGGAGATTTAAAAATAATTTTCTTAAAAGACAATATCAATATCTTCAATTGCCTTGTTATTAATGTTTATTGTTCTTTTATTTTACGAGTTTACTACATTTTGTATACTGTACAGCCCCCTTTTGTGTCAGTTTTATAGTGTCATTTTTCTGCGCCTGTGTGTCTTTAACCTTTGCTGAGCGTTTCTTGTCTTAGTAGTTAGTTTTTTCTTCTTTTTTCCTTTTATTGATATTTCTTACATATTCTACTGCTTCTTAGTCATTTTTTTTTGGAATAGTTTTCAAAGTATTTCATTAAGTTTCTCTCTTTGAATACATTAGCAACCTGTTTCTGTCTCTTATTAATTAAAGCTACTTATCTTTTCAACTTTCTCAGACTTTCTTATGATTCTAGTTCTTCCCTCAATTTTTTAATGATCAATTTTGTTCTGTTCGTTGTGAGACGTTTAAATAAATCTAATTTATTTATATTTTCAATTGCTGTATTAATTATTGTTTATTCTTTCCTGGTCTATCAATTTTTTTCGTATTTCTTTTCTGGATGTTTTTGATCAATAAGTAAATCTCTTTAAAGGAATTATTAATATTTTCCGTTGACCTATTAATTTTTTCCTACATTTCTCTGAAGTGTTTATTTAAATACATCTCTTTAAACACATTATAGTACATATTTTGTATTAATGATTATTTTCTGTTCTTTTATTATGTTTACTCAGGATTTATTTAGTGTACTTATTGTTTTCTTCTGTAATTTTTTAGTGTTCTCATTTTTTGAAGGTTTGAAGATAAATTTCTTAAGAAATATTAATATTATCGAATTCGTTATTATTAACTGTCCTTATTCTTTTCTTGTATTTTTTCATATTTTATTTCCTAGAAGTTCACTGCATTTCATATATTCTACAGTCCTCTTTATGTATTAATTTTATAGGAATGGTTTTTTTCTGGGCTTTTTATTAATATTTCTTACATATTCTACTGCTTCTTGGTTCATTTTTTATGGTTTTCATATTTTTTTTGCTTCTTGTTATGGGTTTTAAGGTATTTTATTAAGTTTCTCCCTTTAAGGACTTTAGCAACCTGTTTTTGTCTCTTATTAATTAAAGCTACTTATTTTTTCAACTCTTTCTCGGATTTTCCTATGATTCTACTACTTCCTTCAATGAGTTAGTTGTTGACCGAGCTAGGTACCGGTACTTTGTGCAAAGTACGGGCACGTGAGTTTCTTTTTCGGTTTGTGCATCAACGACTGGTTGCGATAGAGAAACTTGGTGAGTAAAATTGACTAGACTGTGAGTATTGGTTAAAAATATCAATGGAACTATACTGCTTCTGGCAGGCTTGTAAATAGCGTTATTGTGTACGTCCCCGTACTTTGTAAGAAGTACGGGCACATAAAATACTGTTTTAGTGTTTTCGCAAGGAAAACACGGACGTTATAGACTTTTTTGCTGTTTTTCAATAAAACAGAGGGTGAGTAGTGGCAACAAAATGAAGGGGGGAGGGAAACCCCCACAGCGAGTGACCCGCCACAAAAGAGCCAAAAGGGCAAGAGGAGAGTCTCAGGGAGATATGCACACATCATCGAGATCGAGAACAAATAGTGATGCGTCACTAAAAGGTGATCTGTCACTAAAAGGTGGTCTACGTGATTATAGAAGATACTATGAATTGGCCGAGGAGAAGAGCAAGAGGGCGAATGACAGAGAGGAAATCAAAACATTAAAAGTTGAGATGAGGCTGCTGAGGGAGCAGTTAGAAGAAATTAGATCAAATCTAGAAAACAGAGAAGGGCAAAGCAGCCAAACAAATAAGGAGTGGCCAAAACTGAGCGATGGTAGTAAGAGGCAAGCGAGAGATGGAAATTAGGAAAAGCCAGAGGAAATGGAAGTTGCTACATATGCGGATAGAGTTAAGAAGATACCGCCAATAAATAATCTTAAGACCAATAATTTAGTGTTTGAGCGTGCTCAGAAACAAGGTAGTGATACAAAGATCCTTGTAAACAACGAAGATAGTCATCGTAAGTTAACCGGATATCTAAACGACTCTAATACCCCATATTATACATACAGCCTTGAGGCGGACAAAAAGTACCATGGAGTGCTTAGGGGATTGGATAGCGACATTAATAAGGACCTAATCGGATTGGAGCTGTAGGATTTAGAATTCACGCATGCCGAATGCCTGAGCGTTGTGTGAAATATGAGCGTGATCACTCATCTAGAGAGTGTCAGCTACCCAAACCGACAGGATCAGAGGATAGAAACGCAATATGCGTAAACTGCGGGCAGCAGGGTCACCCTGCAAATTATTGAGGATGCAGTTGGTACCTGAGGATTTATGGTAAACAGAATGTGGCAAATAGGAACGTTATTATGGTTGGGTCAAATATGAGGCCTCAGTATGGAAATGATCAAATTAAAGCTCCTGAAATGCAAGCCGTGGACAAAATTTCAATCTTAAAGTCAGCCTTCCTGCAGGCGATGAAAGAGATTGTCCAGAGTTTCGATGGATAAGATACAGTTAGTGATATGGAATGTTAGAACACTCCGAACAAGAAAGAACGACGTTAATCTTTTTTTGGAAGAACATCAACCCCATATACTACTGTTGCAGGAGACAATGCTGGGGGAATATGTAAAAATATCATTTAGAAGCTATATTCTATACAGGAAGGACGGTAGAGCCCCGGGAGTTGGAGGGGTGGCTGCCTTGGTTAAGAGGGATGTGCAGCACTACTTAGTAGGGTCAGTTGATGCTGAAATTGAAAATATTTCAGTGGTAATTTTAGTGGGCAACAGGAAAATAAGGGTGACATCAGCTTATAAGCGTCCTGTAATTTTGCTGCAGCAAGAGGTCTATTACCCACAATCATCATGGGTGATCTAAATTCAAAAGACAGGTCGTGGAATAGTACAAGCCAGTGTATGGGTGGTAAGGAACTGTCCGCTCTGGCAGGCAGAATAGACTTGCTGGTAATAGGACCGGAGGAACCAACATTCTTTCCTTCAGGCAATGGAAGCCCGCAAGTCCTTGACATAGTCATACTCAAGGGCTGCAGAATTAACTCATCATATTGAAAGCTTGAACGAGTGCACCTCCGATCTCAAGCACGCGCAACACCGGGCTCGCATTGGGTAAGGGGGGTCCTCTAAATTGGAGTTTACCAAGACTGTGACAAATTGGGTACGATTCAAGAGAAGTTTACAGGAAACACTAAAAATAAAGAAAATAAGAAATAATGAAGAACTGGAAGAAGCTGCTGCTAGGCTGAGTGAGGACATTAGCAATAATAAGAACAAATAGGAGCCGACGCAGACTCTTAGACTGAGGAATGCAAAAGACAGCTTTATCGGCATACTGATCTAATGAAGGCTGAACTGCTGAAATACAGAAACGATAAGTGGTCAAATAAAGTCAGGAAGTTGTGCATCAAAACAAATAGTGCTTGAGTGATGGCCAAAGCGCTGAGAACAACTAAAACCAGCATTCCTGCAATACAGGGAGGAACGGGATTGCTTACATGGTCCAGGATAAGCCGAAGCTTTTGCCAGTTCTCTGGAAAATATATTTACCACAAACGAAATGGAAGTGGATGATGAGGAGGAGGAACGAGCCGATGAAAACAATATGTACAAAAAAGTGGCCAGATTGGATAGCCTTGGGACAGCAAAGAAAATTAATGATTTTATTTCTCCAACAGAAATCAAAAGCATAATGAGGCATAAAAGGACTAAAAAGGCACCTGGAAAAGATAAAGTAAACAATAAAATGCTTAAATAATTACCCAAGATGGGCTTCGCACAACTAGCTACTTCGACTGGACTATTTTCCATCGGTATGGAGAAATTCTGTAATTTTCATGATAGCCAAGGGAAATAAGGATCCGAAGTTTCCGGGGAGTTACAGGCCCATCAGCTTACTATCCTCAGTCTCAAAGGAGCGTACCATCAAGACAGGACTATGTAAGGAAATGGACAAGCTAGTAATTTGGATATGGATGCTCGGCAGAACAGCAAGCGCTTAGATTTGCGGAGTTCATTTCGGAGGGCTTCAATCTAAAGATGGCGACAGGGAGTGTTTTCTTGGATATAGAAAAGGCCTTCGACAAAATTTTCATAGGGGACTGATCCATAAGATGATAACATAGGAGATACCAACAAAAATGTGCAAGCTGATTAGGTCCTATTTGAGCGGGAGAACGTTCCAGGTAAGAACAGGGGACGCATTATCAACAATAAAGAACATCGGTGCGGGAGTCCCCCAAGGATCGGTATTAGGACCCACTTTGTTCAATCTGTATACCTACGACGTTCCAATACTATCATCCTCAAAGGGACTGATGGGCTTGTTTGCACATGACACCGCTTTCTTGGGGAGAAGTACAAGTACAGATGCGATCAGCAGAGGGCTTCAGAGCATAAATTGGAGTCGAGATGCGAAGTATTTAGACTGACATTTAATAAAACTCTGAGTTGGAACATTCACTGCGAAGAGACAAGGCTGAAAACTAAGGTGGCCCTTATCTCATTGATTCCAATCATAGGTAGGAAAAGTGAAATGGAACTTGCAACAAAAATTATAATAATAAAAGCGATTAAAGGGCTCAACTGGCTTATGGTTCCAATGTTTGGGGAAACACGGCGAAGACAAACCTCGAGAATCTGATTAGGGTGGAAAATCTTGCGCTAAGATGGGCAGTAAATGGTTAGTCAGAAACAGGGACATACAACGGGGCCTGGGATGGACTAATTTCAGAGATCACATTAAGGCTAAAGCAGCAAAACTATATAAGGTTATAGAATCACATAGTTGTGCCGATGTAAAAAGACTATGCGACTAAAACCCGGTCCACGAAAGGGGTAAAAGACGAAATTACTATAAGAGGCCAAGAGACATATTGTTGGTTAACATTCCAAGACGGGAGTAGCAGAAGATGTCGTCACTTTTCCATTCCTTACCTCTCAGCTTCACCGTGGAGCTGCCACATCGTGAAGCACTCAAGGCAGCAGAGTTGTATATACTTGTAAATATTGTATATAGGATATGAAAATAGTGAGGAGCCTGCAAAAGGCATATTCAAGGATAGGCAAAGGTTACGCAGGGCATCCCTTTAAACTTAAGGCAGAGGCAGTGAGGGCCTGGTCCGTTGACGGTGGTGGTTTAGTGGGTAGTTTCCTGCATAGAATATGTCCAGGAAGACCCCCACACTACCCTTCCTATTTGTCGGGAAGAGTGCCTGTAAATGGGTTCCACCACCTTACCAAAAAAAAAAAAAAATTCCTTCAATTTTTTAATGATCAATTTTGTTCTGTTCGTTATGAGCTCTTTAAATTAATCTATTTTATTTATATTTTCAATTGCTTTATTAATTATTGTTTATTCTTTCCTGGTCTATCAATTTATTTTTCCCATTTCTGTTCTGGGTGTTTATAATTTTTTTTCCTACTCTGAAGTGTTTATTTAAATACATCTCCTTAAATGTCTTATTGATGTTTTGGATTGCCTTAAGTACTTAATGAATATTTTCTGTTCCTTTCTTATGTTTATTCAGGTTTTATTTATTGTGCATACTGTTTTTTTATGTCATGAGTTTTTCAGATTTTGTTTCTTAGAAGTTCACTGCATTTCATATATTCTACAGTTATCATTTTTCTATCAGTTTTATAATGATGATATTTTTCTGGGCTGAGGCGTTTAAATAAATCTAGCTAATATTAATATTGCTTCTTGTCTTAGTAATTATTTGCTTTCATATTTCCTTATATTTACTAATTTTCACAAATTCTACTGCTCTTTTGTCTGTCAATTTTTTAGCGTTCCCTTTTTTTTTTATTTGTTTTTTTTTATTGTTTTTAAGAAGTTTAGTTAAGTGAGTCTCATTAGCAACTTGTTTCTTTCTATTTTTAATTAATATTTTTAAATTTTTTTCCACACTTTTCTCAGATTTTCTTATGATTTTAATTATTCTTGCTATTTTTAATGTTCTGTTTCTTGTGAGGAGTTTAGATAAATCTCTTATATTGCTCATTAATTATTGCTTATTATTTTCTAACTTGTCAATTTTTTCTCATTCCTTTTTTGGGTGTTTGTATTAGTTTTTGTTCAATATGTAAATCTTTTTAAAGGCGTTATTGATATTTTTAATGCCTTAAGTATTAATTAATATGTCCTGGTTAATTTTATTTTTGTTTACTCCAATTTAATTTCTTATGTTTACATATTGTTTATTGTCTTAGTAGGTATTTTTTTCGTCTTCGCATATATTCTACTGTTTCCTTGTGTGTCAATTTTTTAGCGTTCTCAACTTTTTTTGGTCTTTAGAATTGTTGAAAGGCGTTTAATTAAGTGTTTTTCTTTACGTATATTAGCGCAGTGTTTCTTTCCCTTTTAATTATTGTTTCTTATTTTTTCTATTCTTTCTCTAGATGATTTTACTTCATTCCACATATTCTACTGCTTCCTTTTCTATCAATCTTCAGTAATCATTTTTAGGTATATTCGATTGTTTAGTTTTGAAGATAATTTACTTAAAAAATAATATTAATATTATCGATTACGTTATTATTAACTGTTCTTGTTCTTTCCTTATTTTTTTTTTCATGTTTTATTTCCTAGAAGTTCACTGCATTTCATATATTCTACAGTTCTCTTTTTGTATCAATTTTATAGTAATGGTTTTTTTTCTGGGCCATTGTGTTTGTAATCGTTGAGGCGTTTAAACAAATCTAGGTATTATTAATATTGCTTCTTGTCTTAGTAATTATTTGTTTTCTTCTTTCCTTATATTTACTAATTTTCACATATTCTATTACTCATTTGTCTGTCAATTTTTTAGCGTTCTTTTCGTTTTTTAAAATAGTTTTTAAGAAGTTTAGTTAAGTGATTCCCTTTAAATACATTAGCAACTTGTTTCTTTCTCTTTTTAATTAATATTGTTTTATTTTTCTACTATTTTCTCAGATTTTCTTATAATTTTAATTCTGCTTTCAATGTCCTGTTTCTTGTGAGGAGTTTAGATAAATCTTTTTAAAGGCATTATTAATATTTTTAATGCCTTTATTATTAATTAATATGTCCTGTTCCTTTTTTTGTTTACTCACTATTTATTTCTTATGCTTATATATTGTTTCTTGTCTTAGTAGGTATTTTTTTCGTCTTTCCTTTTATTTACTGCTTCGCACATATTCTACTGTTTTCTTGTGTGTCAATTGTTTAACGTTTTCAATTTAATTTGTTCTTTAGAATTGTTTAAAGGCTTTTAATTAAGTGTTTTTCTTTACATATATTATCTAACTCTTTCTTTTTCTTTTAATTAATGATTCTAATTTGTTCTATTCTTTTCCAGATTGTTTTTGGATTTAATTCTTCTTTCAATTTTGAATGTTCTGTTTCTTGTGAGGAGTTTAGATAAATCTTTTATATTGCTCATTAATTATTGCTTATTATTTTCTGACTTGTCAATTTTTTCTCATTCCTTTTTTGGGTGTTTGTATTAGTTTTTGTTCAATATGCAAATCTTTTTAAAGGTATAATTGATATTTTTAATGCCTTAAGTATTAAGTAATATGTCCTGGTTAATTTAATTTTTGTTCACTCAAATTTTATTTCTTATGTTTATATATTGTTTCTTGTCTTAGTAGGTATTTTTTTCGTCTTCGCATATTTTCTGCTGTTTCCTTGTGTGTCAATTTTTTAGCGTTCTCAACTTTTTTTGGTCTTTAGTAGAATTGTTGAAAGGCGTTTAATTAAGTGTTTTTCTTTACGTATATTAGCGCACTGTTTCTTTCCCTCTTAATTATTGTTTCTTATTTTTTCTATTCTTTTTCTAGATGGTTTTACTTTATTCCACATATTCTACTGCTTCCATTTCAATCAATCTTCAGTGATCATTTTTAGGTAAACATCTGCTTAAGATATTCTTATTGCCTTATTAATAATTTTTGTTTATTCTTTTCTGATGTGACAATTTTTCTTATCTTTCTTATGAATGTTTATAATAGTTTTTGAGCAATAAATAAATCTCCTTAAAGACATTATTAATTTACCGTTAATCTATTATTATTTCTTTCTTTCCTGCATTTTAATACATTAAATTTTTTTGTTTTCTTAATACTTAATGTTCTTGTTCGTTCCTTTTATTTTCTCACGACCGTTGGTATTTTCGACAATAATTCGAATCTAAATAAAGTGGAATTTTTCTCACGACATTTTATCCTTAATGTATCATAGCAGATATGCAAAGAGCATCCGACAGCACCGACAGCAATTTCACCGACTTTCCCATTAAGCAATCTCAACATCACGATCTTGAGCTGTAGCAATTTAAGGGCGTGGCACCCTACAACCGCATGACGGATTAGAAAACTGTCATAAGTTCTACGCTATGGGTTCATCAAGATTCAGCCACTGAGACTATATCATTTCATAGGTGCCATAGGACATCCTAAGGGATTTGTTTGCGGCCATGCTGGTCATCTTCATGCTAACGATAATCCTCAGTATAACATGGGAATCTAAGCTTTAAAAAATATGATGAACAAATCAACGAAACTCCCGTATAATAATAATTAGTTCATTTCTTGTCAGTTCTCGTACTCGCTTTTGGATAACATGCATGCGACGATTAGCTGGATATAAAATTCTTTGCGAAAATACGCCTAGTAATGGGACCGTTAAAAGGAGGGCTACTTAACGTTATTTTCCGGGAGTTCGTTTACCTAATATTTTATTAAGGGCCTCGTAACTTGAATGCGGGACATATTTTTTAAAAGGAGAGGAATATTAAAGAGGAATGCTTTCAAATTGCACGACGGAAAATTTAATTTCAGCTGGAAAACGGTTTTAAAAACGCCCGGATGGTTTAGACTTCGAGGAGAATTCTTTTGTGAAATACTTTTTTAATTTGGGTATCTACCGGCTTTACGCTGGGATATCTTAATTAATTTTCAGTTGAAAGATGCGTTACATTTGTATAGGAATCCTATAAGAGAGGCTAACTAAGGTTAGTCGAACTAACCAGATTTCGATACACAATTTAATGGAACACGATTGTCGTGTCCCCATTTTTGTAGTATACCTCTTTCCCATATTTTATGACACAATGCGATATTTCGCCATCATCCATTATTCAGACTCCCTGTGGAAAAATGCGTGGCCGCTTCACTTAGTCAACGTTAAATTTCCATTTTCAGCCTTTCATCTACTCGCTTTGTTTCGACGTGGTTATGGAGCCATCTCACGCACCCAGTTGCCAAATCGTTTCGCGTTTATTTGTGAAAGGCGCAATTTTTATTCATCTAAAATCTGTATTTCAATGAACTTCTCCAATACTACATTTTGAATGCACCTTGTATACACCATAGGGTTTGGTAAACATTTGATTAAAATTTAAGCAATAACCCAAACACGTCATCTAATTTGTAATTTTGTTATACATTTCTCTTGTCTAAAGGATGACCCGTGATTTTTCAATAAAGTTTCGAAATACTGATGACATTTTAATTGTGTCCCAATATCGAGTAAATAAAGTATCTAGTAGGAGGCCTTGGATAGCTAGGAAGCTAATTTGTTCTTTGACAATGTGTCCCGACACGTGGAAAGTATTTTATCTAAAATGCACGGGATACATAAATTTTAACCGGGTGACCCGTTTCACCGTAACCTCTTGTAACTTTGTTTCTATTTTAATCAAGGATTTGATACTTGGAACATTAATATATTACACAGGTGTAAAAATGACGTATTGTGGAACTATCGGTAGATCGATGACAATTCTTATTCAACCAGAGGTGTACCCACCTTTTTTGCTTTAATTGACACCCTAATGAATTTAGTATTTCACTGTTATGCATTTTAAGAAAAGTTATGAAGTATTAAAATGCTGTAGAAAAATGCAATAATGATTGTTAAAAAAATAATATAATTTATGGTGAAACAATCAAAACGTTATCATGTCAAATATCAACTTGAGAAAACTGAAAGAAGAATACGAATGTGCGATAATATACAGGTTGCATTTCGAAACAACAACAAAAATTGCATTCTGTTTAATTTTATTTTCATTTTATTTACTATTAGTCTCGTTTTATTTAACTTCATTTTCTTTTGTTCCACTATATTTTTTATTTCATTTCAATTTATCGCGATTTTGTTTAGCTTTATTTTACTTTGTTTTATATTTATTTAACTTTGGGTTTTTTTTATTTCGCTATAAATATTTTTATTTTATTTCGTTTTATTTTGCGTTTGATTTTTTTCAATAATTGCGTCTTATCTTATTTTACCTTACTTAACTTTATACTTATTTCATTTAATATTATTTTCATTTTATTTGAAATAAAAAAGTTAGGTAAATTTCAAAATAGTAAAAAAAAATGCATATTTTTATTAATTTTATTTCCGTTTTTTACGATTATTTTCATTTTATTTTCTTTTGTTTCACTATATTTTTTCCATCTCAGTTTACTATGACTGCATTTTTTTTTGTATTTTACTTTATATTGATTTTATTTTTTTTATTATTTCGCTTTATTGAAGTGAAACTTCTTTAGCGAAGGCAAGTCCGAAACAAAAATGAAATGAAATAGAAGTCAAAGTGAAACACTTTAATAAAGCATATTCCAGTACAGTTAGAGGGCTGAAATTTTCAGGACATGTAGCCGGGGTAAAATGAGGATCCCAACTAACCCAAACTGGACCCCGGCCCCCCCTTCTCCCGTTCCGCTAGGTGAGGGGGAGAAGGAAAAATTAAAATCATTAATTTCGGAAGAACGGGAAGAGCTACGGGTGAAAGTTTTTAGAGTAAACTCCTCCTCCCCCCCTCTCATGGGGGACCAGGGCTCTAATTTAAGGAGGAATTTTGGGAAAAAAAAGGACTTGCCGAACGGAGCCTTGAATCGAAAATCTGACTAGCGATGACTCCGTACTACGGGGTCATTAATGGGAGCGGGAATTATAGCCAAATAATTTCGAAAAAATTGGAAAAAAAAACGTAAAAATTGCTTGTTGTAAAGTTAATAAAAGTATTATAAAACGAAATAAGAAAAAATGCAAAAATGGAAGAAAAAAATGCTTTATGAAAAAAAAATTAAAAAAAAATTAAAAACAAAAATTTTACAAAAGCGGGGGCAAAAGTTGAAGAAAATAGAGCTTCAAAAAGAAATAAAAACTCAATTCCTTATATCTCTTTCAGAAGTTTCACTTCAGTTGTGTGCTTATAAAGGTGAGGCACATAATTTATTTTATTTAATTTTTGTGTTTTTTCAATAATTGCTTTTTATTTTATTTTACTTTACTTCACTTTGTATTTATTTGATTTAAATGTATTTTCGTTTTATTTATGATTATTTTCGTTTAATTTATCTTTATTTCCTATTATTTAACTATATATATTTTTTCATTTCAGTTTGTTACGAGTTTATTTAGCTTTAGTTTACTTCATATTCACTTTATTTAACTTCACTTTCTTTTGTTTCGTTATATTTTTATTTTATTGCGTCTTTTTATTTCATTTCAGTTTATTATGATTTTCTTTAGCTTTATTTTGCTTCATATGCATTTTGTTTATCTTTATTTCCTTTTTATATCGCTCTATTTTTATTATTTTGGATTTTTCTTTCGATAATTGCTTCTTATTTTATTTTATTTAACTTCATTTACTTTTTATTTAACGTTACTTTCATATAATGTCTACTTATTTATCTCAGTTTACTATGACTTTGTTTTTTTTTTTCATTTTACTTTATATTGATTCTATTTTTTTTATTATTTTGCTTTATTGAAGTGAAACTTCTTTAGCGAAGGCAAGTCCGAAAAAAAATCAAATTAAATAGAAATCAAAGTGAAATACTTTAATAAAGCATGTTACAGTACGGCTAGAGGGCTGAAATTTTCAGGACATGGAGCCGGGGTAAAATGAGGATCCCGACTAACCCAAACTGGACCCCGTGACCCTCCCTCCCTCCTCCCGTTCGGCTAGGAGAGGGGGAGAAGGAAAAACTAAAATCATTAATTTCGGAAGAACGGGAAGAGCTACGGGTGGAAGTTTTTAGAGTAAACTCCTCCTCCCCCAGGGCTCTAATTTAAGGAGGAATTTTGGGGAAAAAAAGAACTTGCCGAACGGAGCCATGGATCGAAAATCTGACTAGCGATGACCCCGTGCCACGGGATCATTAATGGGACCGGGAATTATAGCCCCCACCCAAACTAACCCAAACTAACCCATTCCCCCTAATACCCAAATATTTTCGAAAAAATTGACAAAAAAGTAAAAATTGCTTGTTGTAAAGTTAATAAAAGTATTATAAAACGAAATAAGAAAAAAAATGGCAAAAATAGAAAAAAAAAATAAAAAAAAAGAAAAACAAAAGTTTTAAAAAAGTGTCGAAACCAATAGCAAAAGTTGAAGAAAATAAAGCTTCAAAAAGAAATAAAAACTCAATTCCTAGTATCTCTTTCAGAAGTTTCACTTCAGTTGTGTGCTTATAAAGGTGCGGCACATAATTTGTTTTATTTCATTTTATCTTCGTGTTTTTTCAATAATTGCTTTTTATTTTATTTTACCTTACTTCACTTTGTATTTATTTTATTTAAATGTATATTCATTTTATTTATGATTATTTTCATTTAATTTATCTTTATTTCCTATTATTTCACTATATATATTTTTTCATTTCAGTTTGTTACGAATTTATTTAGCTTTAGTTTACTTCATATCCATTTTATTTAATTCTACTTCTTTTATTTCGTTATATTTTTATTTTATTTCGCTTTATTTTTAATTTCAATTTTTTTCCAATAAGTTCATTTTATTTTATTTTACTTCACTTCACTTTATTTTTATTTGTTTCATAATATTTTTTATTTAATTTCAGGTTATTATGATTTTGTTTAGCTTTATTTTACTTTATATTCATTTTATTTTACTTTACTTCATTTTGTAATTATTTTAATTACATTTATTTTCACTTTATTAAAAAAAATTTGGATGCATTTCAAAATAATAAAACGTTTTTATATTTTATTTAACTTTATTTTCTTTTGATTTGCTATATTTTTATTTCATTTCAGTTTATTATGATTTTCTTTAGCTTTATTTTGCTTCCTATCCATTTTGTTTACCTTTATTTCCATTTCATCTCGCTTTATTTATATTTTATTTCCTTTTATTTTGGATTTTTCTATCAATAATTGCTTCTTATTTTATTTTACTCTCCTTCACTTGATACTTATTTTATTTAACTGTATTTTAATTTTATTTAAAATAAAAAACTTCCATAAGAGATTTTAATAGTTTATTTTATTTAGCGGTGAAATCCCTGAAGGTATTCTAACCTTAAAAATTATAAATATTAGGAACTTCACTAATCATGAATAATTAATATTTTGATTTGAGGTTATAAGCTTTTCCAGCCCTGTTCTGGCTTCATTTAACAAAAATTCAGTTTACCCGGATAAGTTATGACGTCACTGGTAAGAACGAACGTTGGTTATGAAGGCACTCTATTACTAATTCTTCAATTTAGGTATCACGTGCATTTTACGAAACATATTGTCCACGTTGACACATTGAAATATGCGAGGACACCTGGACGCAGTACTATTTGTTTTTAAATTAAAGCTAATTTTACATTAAATTCTAACACCAAACCACCTGCGCCATGAATATTCGTCAAAATGGCAAAAGAATCCTGACGAAACCCTGACAACTTGGACTAAGGCTGTGATGGTCTTGCAGCATCATAAAGTATCTATTTTAACAACCTATGAACGTTAAGATTTATGATAACAATCAGGTAATCAAATCAGTACTTGAACTGGCAACGCCGCAGTTTTTTACCTGATGGTTACAAAATCGTTACTACCTGCGAACCTGGACATGGCTCCGATTTCAGTAATTCCTAACCCATGTTTGTTCTAAACTGCAAAATTAAATTTATGGCCTATATGGTTATAAATATGGTGTCTTGGCGCCTGGTCGCAATGTAGTTTCCAATTACTTGCGAGATCGTTACAGCCCACTTGCCAATGCCGTAACAGCACCGCGCAAAAATTCGCCTATAACTTCGGTTAGTCTAGGCGATTTCTAATGGTATTCTAAAATCCGGTTAACGTTCGAATAATAATGCGTCATATTTTTCTTCCTCGTAAGTATTTTAACATTGTTGACTGTTAGGGCTCGTAACACAAAGCGATTTTTGTGATTTTTTTTCATTTAATTTCGTTGGACTATTGGCAACGATGTTCGCGTGCTAACTACTGTTGCCAATCCCCTCGCAATGACATAAATCAGCCCCATATCTCGGCCCTTATCTTAACACAAATAATAAACAGGTCTACCACCGTGAGTTATGCGCGTTTTGCGGGGCTTTTTAATTTTGTGAAAAACCCCGATACAGCTAAATGTCGTGTAGTAAATTGTATAATTCTATTAAACAACGCTACTTTAGATTAGAAATTCCGTGACATTCGCTTTGGGGGGGATAATAAGGTGATTATGATATTATTATTATGGTTATAGTGGCAGGCATTGTTTGGCGATTTATTTCGACGATAAAGACGCCGAGATACGAATTCATTTGGTTAAAAACTAATAAAATTCACACAATAATTGTTGATTGTTGACCTCCTAGATCACCTAATTTTACACCATTTGATTTCTTTTCAGGTCATTTATAAAACCTAAATGCTGAGTGTCCTCCTAGATCACCAGACCTAATTGCCTCATCCCTTCTACGAAAGTTTCTTTTACGTTCCTGGATCATTATGTTCAAGGAGAAGTTTCTTATCAAAATTTTAGTAAAACATAAGAAATCATTTTTAATTTGGTTTTCTGCTAAAAACTAAAATCTAGGCTATTTGTAGTCCTGCCAAGCTATAATTTGCTGTATTTGCGTCTTCATTGTTCTGCAAAAGGCAAAAATCAATCGTAAACAAACCCAACTACAAAATAGCTGATGTTTGTAGTGAGTGCAGAACTGATGTTCCAAATGGTGAAATTGTTTATTGTGATAGCTGTAATAGGATTTTTCATAAAAAGCCATGCTCAGGCCTTAATGCACCTGAGATTAAGGTGCTGGAATTAAAGGGTTCTCGCCAATTAAGATTTTACTGCAAAGATTGTCAGAAGGGACTCCAACAGGTACCTCTTTTGCTTAAAGCTTTTGAAGAACTTCGTTCAGAAGTAGAATCTCTTAAAAAAGCAACTTCTAATGTTAACAATGCAAATGGCCCATTCTCAACAGTCTCTACTTCTAATGAACAGGATTTTCTAATGGAAATACAGGAACGCCAGGCTCGTTCTAGCAACATCATGCTGTTCAATGTACCTGAGGGAAACGATATAAATGAGGCGAATAACATCATAAATATATTGACCGATACTCCCCCCGAAATTGTGAATGTCGTAAGAGTGGGAAAACCAAATAAAAATCAAGTTCGTGCCATGAAGGTTAAACTACCATCTACTTATGATGTCCAGATGTTGTTGAGGCATGGATATAAACTAAAAGGTAAAAAAGTCTTTATATGTCACGATCTAACCAATAAGCAGAGAGATATAGAAAAGGAGCTTTCTGTTGAACTTAGGAGTCGCCGTCAAAAGGGTGAACATGTTTCTATTAGATCCCGAAATGGTGTTCCCCATATACATCAGAAAAAAAACTAAATAATGTGCCTACCCAAATCAATGCCAGTAGTTTTCATCCCTCTAGAGGTATTGAGATATTCTATCAGAATGTTAGGGGATTGCGAACCAAGCTTGCAACTCTCCAAAAAAGTGTTTTATCCAATTGTTATCCAATTATAGTTTTAAGTGAGACTTGGTTAAAAAGTGACTTTGGTGATGCAAAGCTTGGATTGTTTGACTATAGCGTATATATAGATGTGATAGGAATGTGGATAACAGTCCGGCTAATAGGGGAGGAGGAGTAATGGTGGCTGTCCTTAAGACCTTACAAAACTCTTTCCTCAGTATTTCCGGCAACATAGAACAATTATTTGTGAAGATTGGTGCGGGTACTAACAGTATATTGGTAGGGACTGCATACCTACCTCCTAAGTCTCCAATTTCAAGATACCAAATTCTTTGTGCTACTATCGATGATGTTATGGAAAAATACAGTCTTCCCTGCTACATTATTGGGGACTTTAACTTGCCAAGATGTGTGTGGTCAACAGAGGATCTTTGTTCGGTGCCTACATTGTCTCCGAATGCAACTGCTAGTGATGCCGAGATAAGCACTCTATTTTCTGAACTTTGTGCATTTCATAATCTCTTTCAAAAGAACGAAGTAATGAATGTGAGAGGTGGTTTGCTTGACCTGGTTTTCTCGACCCACTTGGACACTATGGTCTCTATTGCTGATGAACCCATGGTTCCAATGGATTTGTACCATCTACCTTTTTGTATACGAACTGCGACTACAATAAACCACAGTCACTCCAATGGACCCCAGTGTAATGCGTTTTATTATGATTACAGGGCTGCTGATATAACTCTCCTGAATGGCCTTCTCGGACAGATTAACTGGGATAAACTATTATCAAATCATGATCCTAATGATAAGGTAAACATTTTTCATGATACTTTATTCTTTTTCATCCATGCAATTGTCCCTAAGAAGAAAGTCCCCCCGAGATGGTTTTCGGCAGAGTTGAGGCAATTAACAATAGGTAAAAAAATTGCTCATAAGGTTTCCAAGACCACTGGTACAAGGGACAGCTATATTAATTTCTCCAGAATTCGATCCGAGTGCAAATTGGTTTCTAATCAATGCTATCGGGATTATGTGATGCGAATGGTCTCTGATTGATAATCAATGAACAAAACAATTTTGGTCTTTCATTGATTCCAAGCGCAAATCTAATGAACTTCCTTTGGCTATGTTCCTTCGGGATAAACATTGCCAACTGGGACCAGAATTGCCCGACCTTTTTGCAGAATACTTTGAATCTGTTTATGCTGTCAGTCAGTGTAATTTACCGGATGAAGCTCCATCCTTAAGTCATATAAATATTTCTAACCATTCCATTCCTATTTGCCTTATCTACGAGGAGCTCTCTAAATTGAACATAAGCAAAGGTCCCGGTCCAGATGGTATTCCCCCGATTGTTTTAAATTTCTGCAGCTTTGTACTTTCTCGACCATTACATATGATTTTTAACCGGTCTCTTGCTACGGGTATATTCCCTGACCCCTGGAAAATCAGCTACATCACTCCAATTCATAAATCAGGTAATCACGCTGATGTATCTAATTACAGGCCCATATGCACTTTTAGTGCCGTTCCTAAGCTTTTTGAGAAAATTGTTACTGCTCATTTGAGTGCTTTGCTGGGTGGTATTATAATTGACGAGCAATTTGGATTTGTACGTAATAGATCTACTGATCTTAATCTACTTACCTATGTCGAGTACTTGTCGAGTGTTTTGGACAAGGGTGGGGAGGTTCATGCCATCTAACTGACTTTTCCAAGGCATTCGACAGGATTAATAATCCTGCTCTGCTCGGGAAGCTGAGAATGGTTGTGGTGCAGGGGATAATGCTTGACTGGTTATCTAGTTATCTTTCTGGCAGAACCCAGGTTGTAAGAGTGAATGGATTTAAGTCGAGGCAAATTAAGAATGTCTCAGGTATTCCTCAGGGATCCCATTTAGGACCACTGTTATTCATCATATTTATTAATGACATTGCCCACTGTTTTAAGTTCTCCAAGTTTTTATTTTTTGCAGATGATCTGAAGTTCTACATTTCCGTTTCATCTGTGTATGACTGCGTGGCATTACAGTCTGACCTCTCTGATTTGGAGTCTTGGTGCAGGGACAATGCATTGGCCCTTAATGCATCAAAGTGTTACCACATCAGCTTCTCCCGTAGGCGAAATACAATCAGTTATGACTATAGAATCAGCAACTCTGTCCTGTCCCGGGTTTCAGAGATCCGTGATCTTGGTGTCATCATAGATTCATCTCTGTCTTTCTCTCAGCATGTTGATTTAATTGTATCCTGGGCTTTATCTATGCTCGGTTTTCTGAAAAGACAAACAAAAGATTTTAACAACACACCTTCCCTACGAATATTATATTGTAGCCTTGTCAGGCCAATTCTGGAATACAGCTCATCTGTATGGAATCCTTGCTACACTTGCTACATTCACAGAATAGAGCAAGTTCAGAGACGGTTCTTGAGATATTTGGCATTTAAAGCTGGTATTCCCCCTATAGATGACTATCACTATGATTATTAATTGATTCAGACAAGGTTTGACCTCCCTTCACTGTCCACTCGAAGAGAAATTACAGATATTAAATTTTTCTATAAACTAGTTAATTGCATGGTTAACTGTCCTTTCTTAATCTCTTCGATTGGCCTCTCAATTCCTGCAAGAAATACTCGTTTCAGATCCTTGTTTCATCAGCCATTCAAGAGGAGTAATATTGGCTCCAGATCGTTCTTGTGTAGAACGGCTTGTACTGCCAACTCTCTTCCTGACGATTTTGACTTTTTTAACATGTCATACAGTGGTTTTGTCAACCTATTGCTGCATTATAAGATTAGCCAGTAGTTTTGTTGGACTGCCATTTTTAATTTAATTTAACTTGTTTTTCTTTTTATAACTTATTGCTATTGCATTTGTATTTTGGAATAATTCTAAATGTTTATAAATTTCAAAACTTTCTAATTTTTATTTCATATAGTAAGTTACATTGTGATACTGTTCCCTACATTGTGTTAATATAGTATATAATATTGTTGACTTATATTTTATGATTGCTTTTGTATGCTTTAATTATGTATTTTTTTTGTACTAAAATTGGGTTAGGCCCTTTAATAATAAATAAATTATTTGACCTTTCGCCAGTTGATTTATGTTTATAAAATATAAGCAGACTTGGTTCGTTTTTTGAAAATTGGTTCCTTATGCGAACTTTATCAAAGTCAATCGTATTACATATTTTTAAAAAGTATCATTTTATGGATTTTATCCAATAAATTCAGTCATTTGTAAAGCTCAAATAGATCAATTTCTTTTTAATAAGGCATACTTTTGCAAAATTTCTCCAATAAATTCTGACTGGCCTCCTAGATCCCCTGATTTTATCCTACGTGATCTTATATTAAGAAGGAATTTATAAAATTATGCCAAAACCAATTATTTGGTCTCTTTTCAGTAAAGAAAGTTTTGTCTTTATAAATTTTCTTCAAAAAACCTTGAAGAGCCCCCTAGATCATCTGATCATTTACCACACGATTGAGGTCTAAAATTAATCATATGAAATTAATACCAAATCAGACTCTATTATATTTTCATCTCCTCCATTTTAGCAGAGCGTCGATTGACAAATTTTCTTCAGTTAGCGTTGATTGACCTCCTAGATTACCTGATCTTTCACTACATGATTTCTTCCTATTAGGCATTTTAAAATACTGAGCTGAAATCAATTATATCTCTTTCAACGAAGTTTCGATATTGGAAATGTTCTCCAATACATTTTGGTTGGCCTCTAAGATCACTTGATCTCTTCCTACTTGGTTTCATCACAGGAGATCATAAAACGCCTGATTTTTTACTACATGATTTTTCCTATAATCTCAAATGGTGATAAATGTAAAACCCAAATTGGCCTCCTAGATCACCTGATCTCTCCACACTTGATCCTTGATCTCATAATAACCAAGCTAGGTGCAATTGTTTCAATTCATTAAACTGTGATTGACCTCCTAGATTATTTGATCTTAAACTACATGATTCATTCCTATTAAACATTATAAAATACTGAAATTAATTACGTTATTTTAACAAAGGTTTTGGTTTTCTGGTTTCTCCAATACATTTTGATCAGCCTCCTGGACCACTTGTGCTGTTCCGTCTTGATCCATCCTAGTAGCCCTAGTAGGTTATTTATAAAATGATATAAGCCTTGACGGGCCTCCTAAAACACCTGATTAATCACCACATGATTTCTTCCTACGAGCTCAAATCATAAACAGAAAACACAACCAGGGTGAAATATTTTTCCTCTTTTCACTTCTAACAAGAAGTCTCGTTTTACGAATTTTCTCTAATAGACTTGACCTCCTAGATCATTCTGATCTTCCGTCACATGTTTTCTCCCTATGAGGGTATTGTTTACGTATAATGCTTGATATGTGAAAGCGGACTGTATATAGCAGAAAAACTCTTCTTAGACTAATGACCCATCGTTTATTTAATCATGGATTATTAAATAAGTTCAAATAGGGTGGGAAACTCGTTAGTCCTTCTGCAAGAGCCGGAATATCAAAATAAAACCTCTCGCATTAAAATCTTATTTTTGACACGACCAGTTTTTGACAACTGGTCCTATTGTTGTATTATACATAATGCGCCGTTTGTTACTTTCCCGATTTATTGTTTAGAACTCTAACATGCCCCCCACCTTGGACGAATTAACATGAACTTCAAAAAAAATGTACTATAGAGAAATACATAGACACAAATCATATTCTAAGACATTGGCCCTTGAACCTAAAGCTAAACATGTTATGATGAGTAACATCTATATTATTCTAAGAACTAATAACGCTGTATGATTACGATTCATTCAGAGGAAGTGGGTATAATTTAACTACTGAACGTCGTATAACACCAGATATTGTTTTGCCCGAAAAAACGCGCACAATATTGTCATCACCAGGGTGAAGCTCTACTACTCGCCCTAAACGCCATTTGCAAGGTGGTAAATGGTCATCGTGCACTAAAACCATTGCCCCTATAGAAATATTGACAGTGCTTTTTTTCCACTTTATCCTCTCTTGTAGTTGTCCTATGAATTCCTTATTCCACCTCGACCAAAAGTGTTGTTTTAGGCATTCTAATTGCTCAAAATGAGAAAGGAGATTTGTAGGAGTTTCTAATAATTCTGGATAAGGAATGTTTTGAATTGACCGACCAATTAGAAAATGTGCAGGAGTGAGTGCTTCCAAATCGTTAGGATCTGTTGAAAGGGGAGTTAAAGGCCTGGAATTTAATATACCTTCTATTTGTGCTATGACCGTGTGAAAACTCTCAAACGTAAGCAGAGTGTTGGACAAAACTCTTTTCATATGGTGTTTTGCTGACTTAACTCCTGCTTCCCAAATACCGCCGTGATGAGGCGAGTATGCTGGTATGAAGTGCCACTCTATGTCAAATCTATGGATACAGGCTTCCTTTAGAGAATCCCTGTTATTATTAAGAAAAGCACCCAACTCCCTGAGTTGATTGTGAGCTCCCACAAAATTACTGCCATTGTCACTGTACACCTTGGATTGTTTGGTTCGAGCGATAATACGTTGAAAGGTCTCTATGAAGGCTTGTGTACTTAACTCAGAAACAACTTCCAAGTGCACAGCTTTTGTTGACAGGCAAATGAAGAGGGCAAGGTAGCATTTCAAAATTTTACAACCTCGTCCCTTTCCTATCCTTTATTTGGAACGGCCCCACATAATCGACACCAATATTTGTGAATGGTAAACTAGGGAAAACACGAAGCTTGGGTAAGTTGCCCATCAATGGCGTGGAAATCTTTGGATTGAACCGAAAGCATACCATGCATTCTCTAACAGTGCGTTTAGAACGGTTTGTACCAGCAATAGGCCGATAATTTTGTCTCACCTGACATAGAAGTAGTTGAGGCCCACAGTGCAGCATAATTTTATGTTCATGATTAAATAGAAGTATAGTAAAAGGATGTTCAGAACATAATATCGCAGGATGTTTAGTATTAAAAGGATAGGAAGAGTGCTTCAATCTGCCTCCCCCTCCCGAATTATTCCATTATCAATAAATGGTGTTAAATTTACCAGCCTGCATTTTTTAGAAATAGTGCCCGATTTTTCCAACTCCCGTCTTTCAATTGGAAAAGACACCTTTTGGGAGATCTTAACCAAGAATTCGCGTGCTTAACGAAGTTCGAAAATCGTTAGTATACCACTCTGCTTTTCTGATTTTTGATTTGCAGCTTTACAACAATGAACAAACCTAAGAACATAAGCTGTCACTGTCACTCGTATAAGGCGAATAAATAACGAAAATCTAGAAAAAGGAAACATGTCATTATAGTTTACTTCAACGAAAGATTGAGCTGATTTGCGAATTTCCGGAAAATCTTCAAGAAACAAAGGTTTTTGAAATGTTATGTTTGGAGGCCAACTATCGGAAGAGTGCTTGAGCCATGATGGGCCATGAAACCAAGACAGTGAATTGATAATATCTTTCGGCGACATTCCTCGCGAAAGAAGATCTGCAGGGTTATATTCAGTTGAGACATGTCTCCAACAGTCAATTGGTGTTAGATCTTGTATGGAAGCAATGCGATTTCCTACAAAAACTTGTAGATTATTTGGAGGACATTGCAACCAAGACAGGACTACTGAAGAATCGCACCAAAAAACCACCTTGTCCAATTTGATAGTGATAGAGGCCTTCACCTTGTCATACAATTGAGCTAGCAGCACAGCGCCACACAATTCCAAGCGAGGAATGCTTACAGTTTTAAGCGGCGCAACGCGGGTTTTGGAAGTAAGGAGTTGCACTTGAACTACATTGCCTGAATTCACAGACCTAATGTAAATACAAGCACCATATGCGCTAGGCGAAGCATCCGAAAATCCGTGAAGTTGAACTGATTGCGCGTTTGCACAGATAACTTTCCTTGATATTTGTAGAGAGTTAATCTTAGTTAGGTTTAACCTAAAATTCGTCCATTTTTGTGCTAAGTCTCCTGAGACTTGTTCATCCCATGAAAGTTGTTGTGACCATAGCATCTGAAGCAACATTTTTGCTTCTACCACTACAGGACTTATAAGTCCAAGAGGATCATAGATTTTGGCGACTTCAGATAGAATTACACGAATCGTAACATGTTTTGGAGGGGGTGTCAGACTGATGTGAAACTGAAGTGTATCTGATTCACATGACCACTGCATTCCTAAAATCTTACTAGTATCTGAAGATCCAAAAAGGTACTCTTGATCTGAATCCGACGCTTGAATGTTATTCAAGAAATCTTGACAATTAGACTTCCATTTTCTGAACGCGAAACACCCCGACTTTAGAATATCTGAAACATCTTGGCATAGACGCACTGCTTCTCTGAAAGAATCAGTCCCCGGAAGAAGATCATCCACATAGAAATCTCTTCTGATTATTTGAGATGCAACTGGATTTAATGATTCTTGTTCAAGAGCTAACTGCTTTAAACAGCGCGTTGCTAAAAATGGAGCACTTGCTGTACCATATGTCACAGTGTTTAAAGAAAATGTTTGAAGTTCATCCTTTGGATCAGCACGCCATACAGTCAGTTGCAGAGGGCGAAACTCTGGACTAACTTGTATCTGACGATACATTTTACAACCATCTGCCGTAAAGACGACCTGGTGTTGTCTAAATCTCAAAATAATAGAAAATAAGTCGTCTTGGATCACTGGACCCACGATTTGAATAGAATTGTAAGAGAGGCCAGAACTAGAAGCAGCCGAACTGTTAAATACAACTCTTAACTTAGTTGTTAAACTGTCCTCCTTTAGAACACCATGGTGTGGAGAAAAATAAGCGACTAGATCACTTACAGGAGAAAAGTATGACATATGGTTTAGATTCTGATATTCTGTCATGAATTCCACATACATTTCTCTTAATTTTCCATTTTTTGAAAGCTTGCGCTCTAATGACATGAACTGATTGTATGCTTGATTATACGAATCACCCAAAACTTCTGGGGGTTGCTTTAATGGAACTGAAACTATGAACCGCCCATTTGAGTCACGTCGTACTGTCTCAGAAAAGTGTTTCTCAGCCTGAAGCTCCTCCTCGGAAAGAATTGGCTTTGATGACACTTCTTCAAGCTCCCAGAACTTTGCCAATTGTGCTTGAATGTCTAAAGTTTTTGAAAAATTACAAAAAGTTCTATTTGATTTTGGCATCCCAAATGGTCCCGAAACAAACCAGCCTAGCTTACTCTTCTGGACGATGGGTTTGCCAGGGCCCAAGGAAACTCTCTCGTAGCACACAAGTTCCCAAAAAACTCCTGCCCCAATGAGAATATCAACAGGTCCAGGCTCAAAAAACTGAGGGTCTGCAAGAGTGCAATGAGCGGGTATATTCAATGTTACTGGATCAAAGTAAAAATTAGGTAATTGACTTGTAATTTGAGGTATAACTAAGCAGTTAAAGTTTGTTTGATAGTTGGAATGACACGATTTGATGGAAATGTTACAGGAACTTTTAATGACTGAATTAAGTTGACCTATACCACTGACAGAATAAGAAATCTTACTTTGATGAATGTTTAACTTATCCACGCACTCCTGAGATATAAAATTAGACATAGAAGCACTACCCAGTATAGCCCTACACAGATATTTTTCCTTGGAACTGGAAACTTCAACTAATGCAGTCGCAAGCAAGACTTGACTTTGCACACCTTGATTGTGTAATGAAACTTTCGAATACTTTCTTTCATTATAATCAGGAGGATGCAACAATGAGTTGTGGTGTTGCTTACAGTGCTTACACTTACTTGACCGACATTTCTCCAATCTGTGACCACTGTGCAATCAGTTTTGACATAAGTTTTTAGATTCAACTGCTTATTGCCGTTCGGGAATAGAGAGTGCCAAAAACTTAGAGCAATTGTAGATTGCATGTTCCTGTTTGCAATAGTAGCAAGAAAACTTTTTTCCATTTTCATTAAAGAAAACCTTCTTATCTTCATTTTTACCGTTCTTCTTTTGCATCGATACCTTATCAAAAAAATCAGCCCAAGAAGAAAGAAATGATTTGAATTCACACAGAGAAGGAAGCTCATCATGAAAAACTTGTTGCTCCCATTCCTTAATTGTCTCCACATCAAGTTTACTCGTAACCAAATAAATGATCAAAGGATCCCAGTCCGTCGTGGTGATGCCCAGGTTTTCCAAAGATCGAATATTTTTTGAAATAATATCTACAATGTTCCGAAATGTATAAGAAGATTGAACTTTAACCCCGGATATATTAAACAGTGACTTTATGTGGTTGTGAACTATTAACCGTTTGTTTTCAAACCTCTGACATAGAATATCCCAAGCTAACTGATAATTCTCAGAACAAATAGTAATTGCTTGTATACATTGTGAAGCTGGTCCCCCTAATGATGCCTTTAGGTACTGAAACTTTTCGATTGGTTCAAGATATTGATTTTTATGTACTAAGGAAACATATAGATCCCTAAATTCTAACCATTTTTCAAAGTGTCCTGAAAATTTAGGTAATTCTATAATAGATAGCTTAGCGCTGGGTCTTTTAACAGTATGAACATTCGACATAGAATGCTGGAGCCCCACACCAGTCGGAGCATGCGTTGCCATGAGTTTAGAGTAATTTGATAGATATTGTTTGATGGCTGAAATTACCCCAAAATAATTTGTTTCAAAATCCTCCAACTCACTTTCAGTGAACCTATCAGGGTCGAGCCCTTGTAACTCAAATTGTATATCTGTAAAATCAGAAAGCAAATTTGACTCTATTTCTTTCAACCTTAGCTCTATCTCAGTAATGGTGGCAGAATTAGGATTTTCATCCTTAGTTTGATGAAAATAGTTTGAAAGTCGAGATAACTTTGACTTTAGGTAAGATCGTTTACAAAATAAAGCTTCGATTTGATTTTTAGCTGTCACTTCCTCACCAACAACGTCAGTATTTGAGAAGCCCGATTTACAAACTTTAGAACGTTTAGGAGCTATTTTCTTGATTGGAACTTAATTTATATAGGCTGGTTCGGCTGAAAGAAAGTAAAATATTTTAACTAATATTGTGCAAATTAAGCACAAGCTTAGGTATAGTGAAAACAAGTAATATGTTTTTAGTATAAATAATGAGTAAAAACCTTATGCCCTGTAACTGTAATAATTATTATCTAAAAATTAACGATCTGTACTGCCTGAAATGGCCTTTCTCATGTACATATAGAATTTGAGCTATAGCAAGCTTTTTAGAACCTCTTTACGTTAAAATAATACAAAGTCTAATAATAGCTATCTAACAATGGCTCAAATACTTGTAACAAGCAAGTCAGATATTTTAAATAACACTAATAATAAAATTATTGTCATAGGTATCTCAAAGAAATCTTAGAACACAGTTGTGGTTTAAAATATTGCACACAACTAACTTCAAATACTTCAAAAATGACAAATAACTTTACCCTGACTTCTTATGCGTTATATCGTATAATACATTTTGATTACAAATCTTTAACACACATAGATCACTGCAACATCAACCTAAAATAATAACCAAATGTTCTTAGCGACCTCCAATGCTGAGGTATATAATTGCAGTGAATACTAAATGCTCAAGTAAACTTTAAATCTTGGAAAAGTTTTTGTTTTTTAATATGAAAACAATGAATTATTACTTGAGCTATTATGGATTAAAATGATCAAAAACCCAGATGGATATAGTGTCTATTATCGAAATGTCTTTATCTAATTATTTGATTATGTTAGCAAAGCAAATTCCCTTAGATATTTGTCTTTCACTACTTAGTATGAACTTGCAATCTGCCAAATAGCTTTGGAAAATTCCACTGGCTGGAAAATTACCGTGCATGCAAAATCAAAGCTTTACCTTGAAGTTCCTTTCTTTGCAATTTATATCACCTTGAAAGCCTCAAACTTGAAGAACCATAACTTGAACCAGGTCCCGTGATTCTTTCCATAAAGATAACTAAGGAACTGCACTTTGATGGTCAAAGCTTCAACAAAAAACTGGCCTGTATCCGTCTCGATCGGAACCAAATGTTTACGTATAATGCTTGATATGTGAAAGCGGACTGTATATAGCAGAAAAACTCTTCTTAGACTAACGACCCATCGTTTATTTAATCATGGATTATTAAATAAGTTCAAATAGGGTGGGAAACACGTTAGTCCTTCTGCAAGAGCCGGAATATCAAAATAAAACCCCTCGCGGTTCTGGTGTCATATAAGCACCGTCGATTTTAAAGCTTTTTTTGGGTTCTATGGAAAGATTACATCAAATGGAACACATTAAGGCAAAAAAATTTGCGGATGAGGCACATTTTCGCAAAATAAATTGAAAATAAAAATTAAAATTTAACATACATTTTTTCCTAATAAACACAATTCCAGTACACTTTGTCCTGAGGTATGGTCGCAGAAGGTTAATAAGAACATAATATAAAGCTTCTTTTCTTAAAAAATTGCAAATAAAACTGTTTTTTGCACTTTAAAACGATAATATAATATTTATGAGATAAACGTCAACATGACTATTTCTTAAACTATGACTGTTGGCGTAGCCAAGGCCACCTATTGTAGTATAGGTGGCCTTGGCTTAGCACGGCTCAGCTGTCTGTTGTACAGGTAGATGTTGCCAAGTGTAATTACTATTTGGTTCTAAAATATAACAGCCTCGTGTTGAATATGTTTCAAAAGTACTGTGGGACGAAAACTTCTTATAAATAATGATTCTTAATGGCTTTGTTTAATAAAATAACAATATATGATTTACTAGAATTAGATGTTACGCTAGAAGTGGGTCACTTTTAATAATGTCATATAAACTAATTTATTTAGTTCATTGAAATAGAAACAAATTTAAAAGGCCATTTGGATTAGTTTAAGAGAGTCTCACGCGTAGTACTTGTTACTTTGGGTTAATTTTGATTTTGTGATGGGCGGGGTTGGTCAAGAGCGTAGCGCGTTCTTCTCAATGCGCTTGTTTGGCTAATTAAAGTTAGTTTCGATTATTTTTGCTTCATCTGGAATACGGAAGACAAGCGCGCATAGCGCGCTTGTCTCTTCTTTGGTTAATTAAGGTTAGTTTGGGTTAGTTTTGGTTAGTATAGGTTAGTTTGGGTTAGTTTGAGATAGCGAAGAGAAAAGCGCGCGTAGCGCGCTTGCCGTTTCACTTTGGTTAATTAGGGTTAGTTTTGGTTAGTATGGGTTAGTTTTCGTTAGTCTGGGATAGCTTTGGTTAGTTTGGGTTAGTTTTGGTTAGTATGGGTTAATTTTTGGTTAGTCTTGGTTGGTTTTGCTTAGTTTGGAATAGCGAAGAGACAAGCGCGCGTAGCGCGTTTGTCTCTTTACTTTGGTTAATTAGGGTCAGTTTGGGTTGATTTTGGTTAGTTTGGGTTAGCTTTGGTTAGTATGGGTTGGTTCTGGTCAGTCTGGGTTGGATTTGCTTAGTTTGGGATAGTGAATATAAAAGCGCGCATAACGCGCTTATCTTTTTACTTTGGTTAGTTAGGGTTAGTATGGGTTAATTTTGGTTAGCATGGACTAGTTTTGGTTAGTCTGGGTTAGTTTTGCTTAGTTTGGGTTAGGTTTGGTTAGGCTCGGTTGGTTTTGCTTAGTTTGGAATAGCAAAGAGAAAAGCGCGCGTAGCGCGCTTGCCTCTTTACCTTGGTTAATTAGGGTTAGTCTGGGTTAGTTTTGGTTAGTCTTGGTTAGTTGGGATTAGTGTGGGTTTGTTTTGGTTAGTTTGGGTTAGTGTTGGTTATTTTGGGTTAGCTGTGGTTGATTTACTAACGTGCGTAGCGCGCTTGTCTTTTAAAATTATTTCATTTTATGACAAATGTACTTGGTCTAGGACATTTACTAAGAAATGGACAAATTGAGTCATCTGTGTACCGTAAGTAAACTTTTATTACTTATATGTATATACATGTATGGCTAAACAGCCAGGGTTAGTTTTGCTTAGTATGGGTTATTTTTGGTCAATCTGGGTTAGTTTGGGTTAGTTTACGTTAGTC
>MU191822.1:0-22790 GCA_016904865.1 Pissodes strobi
AGTACAGGAAATAGGAATTGGTAAAAAGATTATTTTGATTGGTGATTTTAATATTTTCTTATGTACTAATCAGAATGAAGCAGTTACTTTTTGTGATATGATCTTTTCTTTTGGGTTTGAGCAAATGATTTTTACTTCAACCCGTTTCGGTAATTGCATCGACAATATATATATGAATTTTCGGATTAACTGTGCGATTGCCTCTGTGGTGGATACCGGGCTCTCCGATCACTGTGCGCAGAAGGTCATTATACCAATAACAGGAACAGAGAACAGAACAGTGACCAAAAAAATTAGACCAGTTACTGAGGTTGGTAAGACCAATTTCTACAACTGTTTGAGTAATTCTTCTGGCTTTTGTTTCGGATCCAAATTTAACAGCAAATGCAGTTGCTGAGGTGTTCAACAGCTAAATAGAGCAAGCATTTCTGTCATCTTTTCGAGAGAAAATAATCATCACTAACGAAAATAATAAATATGAAAACTGGTTTAACCTGGAGCTCTCTGCAATGAGAGATCACCTTGATTTCCTCTCGGATGTTTGCAATAATCTTTCAACATCCAATATTGCTCTAAAAAAAGAGTATAGATACATGTACAGGACAGCGATTGAGGTGGCGAAGCGTGAGTATTATGATGGCCTAATTGACAATTCAGCCAATAAAGCTAAGTGTATGTGGGATATCATAAATAAAAATCGGAAAACTAAAAAAGATTCAAATTTACAAGACCCTGGTATTAGCCCTGATGAGTTTAACAATTTCTTTGTAAATATAGCTCCTCAATTGCTCCTTCTGGGGCAATCAGGGTTTTTGCGAAATGTTCAAATCCCAACTGAATTTTTTGAAAATACAGTATATAATAATCTGCCTGAAAGTTACTTTCTTATATTGAGGTCAGAGACATTATAAGTAAACTAAAAATCAAGAATAGTAGGGATTGTTTTGGATTGTCAATGAGGCTCATCAAGAGTGTTCGCGACATTCTTTTTGTTCCCTTGACAAAGGTAATAAATGGATGTATCCGAGAGGGAATCTTTCCGGACATTTGGAAGACCGCTCTTGTGGTTCCCATTTTTAAAAAAGGAAATCACAGTGAGGTGTCCAACTACCGCCCCATTTCTTTGCTGCCAGTACTGTCAAAGATATTTGAAAAGTGCATGTCTGAGAGGATCTTGGGGTATCTTGATTCTGCAAATATCCTGAGTGAAAGGCAATTTGGTTTTCGGCGGGGTCGAAGTACTTCGTTGGCAATCATTGATTTGGTATCGTTTATTTCTGATGCAATAAATAATAAGGATTATGCTTGCTCTATGTTCTGTGACCTGACCAAGGCTTTCGACTGTGTCTCCCACAGACTGCTAATCGCAAAGCTCTCGTACTACAAGTTTGGTGATATCGCTATTGCACTGTTGAAGTCTTATTTAAGTGATAGGCAATAGTTTGTGGTGAGTGGTGGTTTGTCATCAGTAAAACAGGGCATAAGTATGGGAGTGCCTCAGGGCTCAGTCTTGGGGCCTCTCCTTTTCCTAATTTATGTAAACTCTCTACCTTCTGATGCTCCTCTTGGAAGATATGTACTTTTTGCTGATGATACAACTGCTTCTCTTACAGATGATCATAGCTTTGAGGATGCGGTTGGCAGAATGTGTGAGATGCAGTCTGAGGTAGAGATCTCATTTAGGAACAATGGTCTAATTTTAAATGAAGAAAAAACCAACTATATGGTTTTTTCTTTACGCGATATAGGTACGACTCCATTTGAAACTGTTGATTGTTCCAAATTTCTTGGTGTGAACATTGATGCGGGGCTGACCTGGGTTCGTCATACTGATGAGGTTGCAGGAAGGATGCATGGAGCTATCTTTGTTCTTCGTAACCTGTGTAACAGGGTGTCACCATGTACTTTAAAAACAGCTTATTTTGCTTTGTGTCATTCAATTTTATCATATGCCGCGATTGCGTGGGGACACTCTTCTGGGGCAATCAGGGTTTTTGCTCTTCAGCGTAGGGCTGTTAGAGTGGTTGCTGCTCTGGGCTATAGAGATAATTGCAAAAATGCATTCATTGAACTTGGAATACCAACTGTTGGGGAAACACCCCAACACGTGTATTATCGTTTTTCACCTATAGTTTTTTTTATTATTTTTTTTATGGCAGTGGCACACACACCAAAGGTAGATCCTATGGCGCTCGACGAGCGGTGTATGTGCGAAGATGTTGATTGACACGGTTGTTGAATATTTGTAGGTTGTAATTAGTGAGAAACAGATGTCCTGGAAGTGAGTTCCACAGTGATGCAGTGCGCCAGACAAAGGAGTTCTGGTAAAGCGATGTTCTAGGTGTTTCTAGTTGTACGACGAACTGGTGCGCTCCTGCCGTCTGTCGGGACTGCCTGACAGGAGTTGCCAGGGGCGGGATTATGTGGGCCAAATCCTGGGAACATCTGCCGTGAAAGTATCTGTAAAACAGAGACATCTCGGCCACATGTCTGCGATGTTCCAGACTATCCAGATTCCGGGTCAACTCCGGATCGCCGACGAGACGCACAGCCCTCTTCTGAATGGAATCCAGCAGCTTTAGGGTATGCTTTGGTGCGGCACCCCAGATATGTGAGCAATATTCTAAGCACGGTCTTATTTGCGCTTTGTACAGCAAGAGCAACTGCTGCGGTGTATAGAGTTTTTTGTTGCGAAATAGCGCACCAAGCTTCTGGGAGGCTGATTTTGCGATGTTAGCAACATGGTCATGCCATGACATATTGCTGTTGACCGAGACACCCAGCAGCCCGATTGACGAGGATGAAGGAATGGTCGATCCTGCCATAATGATGTCAGGGCCCGCTGTATTGGCCCTCTTAGTAAACGTTGCTGCTTGGGTCTTTGCTGCATTGAACTGGACCAAATTTCGGTCGCCCCAAGTTTGAACTTTCTCCAGGTCTTGATTAATTGCTGTAATCTGCTCCTGTCTGCGGTGATGAGTCTCAGTCGCTGGTAAGGGTTTTTCTGATCTAAAGTGGGAGACAAGGGTACTGTCATCTGCAAAACTGTAAACAGGATTATTCGTTTCGATCAGCAGGTCATTAATATAGATGAGGAACAGAGTTGGTGAAAGTATTGCGCCCTGAGGCACGCCCGCGTTGATGGTGAATGTGTCCGAGATGTGTCCATCGACTGCAACATGTAGAGATCGGTTCTTAAGGAAACTGGCCAGCCAGCTGCAGAGAGAGGCGGGCAGTCCCAAGGACGGCAGTTTGTTGAGCAGTCCGTCATGCCAAACTCTGTCGAATGCCTTTGAAATATCCAACGCAATCGCTCGAGACTCTCCGTAGTTTTCAATTGCCCTACTCCATATATGAGTGACATAGGCCAATATATCTCCTGTCGATCTCTCTTTGCGAAAGCCGTATTGATTATCGCTGATTATTCTGTTGCTCTCGAGGTACTTGAGTAGTTGCTCGTTGACTACACGACTCCATGACTTTGGAGATTATGGGAAGCAAGGCAATCGGGCGATAGTTTGAGGGCGTGGTTTTCTTGCCTTTTTTTGGAACAGGTTGCACTCGAGCAACTTTCCAAGAGGATGGGTAAATCCCTTTTCTGTAAGAAAGAGAAAAAAGCCTGGAAAAAACAGGTGTTAGTTCGTTGGCGCAGTTCTTTAGCACGATGGCAGGTATTCCGTCCGGTCTGATGCCTTTTGCGTATCTAGTTCTTCAAGGATTTTGCAAATATCACGGTGAGAAAACTTGACTTCTGCCATGGTAGTGTTGATGTTCGGTATGGTGGGAAGAGTCTTGCCTTGGGGCACGTCTAAGGTAGAGTGCGATGAAAACATTTTGGCGAGCATGTTTGCTTTTTCCTTGGCTGTAGTCGCCGTGATGCCACGTTCGTCCGTCAAAGGCGGGAGAGACGTTTTTGTAAAGTTGTTACTTACTGCCTTTGCTACCGACCAGAAATTCCTAGAACCACTGGGGCATTGCAAAAGTTTATTCCTGATCTTTTGATTGTGTTTGTCCTCAGTTTCTTCGATCACACGCTTGCACTCGTTTCTCGCTTCGATAAAATAATTGCGATTTTCAGAGGTCTGATTTTGCTGCCAGTACTTATAGGCTTGCTGTTTCCTTCCTACAGCTCTTTCGTATCTTTTGTCGAACCAGGGCTTTCCTTTTGATGGTAACTTGATGGAATTTGGGATGTATGCTTCCATTCCTGAGGAGATTACTTGCATGATCTCTTCGCAGCAGTCAGTGGCAAAGCAGACGTCGAGCCAAGGAAAATCTAGGTAGAACTGTCTTAGATCGTCCCAGTTTGCAGCATTGTAATGCCAGATTTTGCGAGGCAATGGTGGATCCTTCTCTATGGGTGGCAATTCACAAATCGTTGTAATAAGTTTGTGGTCGGAAGTACCTAATTGCGGACCAACTGTAACCTTGTACTGGTCAGGATTGGTGGTCAGAAAAAGATCCAGGAGGGCGGCGAATTCGCCCCTCTCTGAGATTCGAGTTGGTTCGTCTACAAGTTGAGTAAGCCCGCAGCTGATGGCAAATGCTTCAGCTTCTCTACCTTCGTTGTCGGTCTTGTTGTGATGTTTGAGCCAGTTGGTGTTGTGGGCATTGAAGTCTCCCAGAACGATTATTTCTGAACTGGGGTGATCGACCTGTATTGAGTCAAAAGTGGTAGCTAGTGTTGTGAAAAAGCTTTGGTAGGCTCTATCGCTCGGAGGGCGATAGAGACAACATATAAACTTGGTTAATCCCTTGGCGGTGAACTTGAGCCACATGACGTCAAGGTCGTTCGGTTCGAGTGCTTCCTCGCGGTGACATGAAAGGTCGCTTCAGACAAAAAGGCATATTCCGAACTTATATCTAAATCGGGTATGTAAGTCGTAACCAGGATAGAGGTAGTTCACTGTTGTTGTTGTAGAACATACTTGTGTTTCTGTAAGGGCTAATATGTGTGGTCTATTTGCTTGTAGATGTTGGTGTACCGAATTTATGTTTGTATTTAGGCCTCTTATGTTGCAGAAATCTATTGTAAATTGGTTCGGTATCTTTGCTGTCTGTGAAATGCGGAATGAAGGGCTCCCAGGGCCACCCAGCGCCCGGATATCCGAATGGCCGGGGAGTTTACTTCCGGAATATTTTGATCCTGGAAGCACCATCATGTCCATATATTCCTACTGTGGAACCCGGAACCACTAGCGCGGCAGCGGCACGTGATTCGGGAAAACCACTTAGCGCTTCCCAATTCTGGTGGGGTGGTCTTTCACCGGACGATGCGAGTAGGCTTAGGCATCTACCACCTAGGGCTCAGACTCATTCCTTTGGCGGTCCCTAGTCTGACAGGGGTAAAAATGGGGTTTGTTGGGTCACTCCCCAGTGATCAGCTCCAGACTTTGTACTTTGGTATTCTCCAGCCTGGAGGAGGACGATGGGATTTGATGGGCCACATCCCGTGGCAACTCGGAATGGTGGGGGCGTCACTCCCCGTAATCAAACTGCTCTCACCAGTTTGACGTTCCTGCCAGCCAATACAATGCAGCCCCTCTTGTCACAAACTGGCACTGATCAGCTCCAGACTTTGTACTTTGGTGTTCTCCAGCCTGGGGGAGGACGATGGGATTTGATGTGCCATATCCCATGGTGATTGCCGTTGGCTCCACAAATGATTAAACTTGGTTTGAACTGGTATAGAGCCTCTTCGGCCCAAGCTCCAGGATGTAAACTGCACAAGTGCAAGTTTAGTGACCCTAATGAAATGTGTACCTATACAGGGTGCTACAAATTCGTTTCTTTGTATGGGTATCTCGAAAACCGTAAGAGATACGAGGTCGGTTAAATTGGGGCAAAGTTGCGCAATTTAAGGGTGATTGACATGCCGTCGAGAAATTTAGAAAATTCCGTCTACTTCCGGAGATATCCGTAAAAAACCGAAAATCACCTATTTTATTTTTATTTTTTCCTGCCTTTGTTTGAAGAGATAAAGTAAAATAAATGTCATATTCTTATTGCCCCTTTTTCTCCTCTACAAGCTGGCGGTATCAAATTTTAAATCCGACGTTTCGCTTTCGGGCCCCCTTCATCAATTTAATTTTTTTAAATACGGACCTGGATTTTTTATTTAATTTTTAAAAAGCCCTTGGTCTTCCAAAACCAGCGATGTATCACACTTGTCCGATAGTGGTAACAAATATTGTCATAAGTGAAATCGGGTCAGAAAAGATCGCCCCATCTCTGTCTAACACATTATCTCTTATGGAAAAAATCTAGATTTGTTGATTTATTGATAAGTGCGATACATCGTTGGTTTTAGGAGATCAAAGGCTTTTTAAATGTAGATAAAAATTCCAGGTCCGTATTTAACAAAATAAAGTTGATGAAGGGGGCCCGAAAGCGAAACGGCGGATATAAAGTTTAATAACGCCAGCTTGTAGAGGAGAAAAAGTGGCAATAAGAATGTGACATTTATTTTACTTTACATCTTCAAACAAAGGTAGGAAAAAATTAAAATAAAATAGATGATTTTCGGTTTTTTACGGATATTTCCGGAAGTAGACGGAATTTTCTAAATTTCTCGACAGTATGTCAATCACCCTTAAATTGCACAACTTTGCCCCAATTTAACCGACCTCGTATCTCTTACGGTTTTCGAGATACCCATACAAAGAAACGAATTTGTAGCACCCTGTATATCGTCGATTCGATAAGCAAGTCTGCTATCGTTTTCAAGAAAGGCAAAAAACTAAAAATGAAAATGGTTAGCAAATACAATAAAACATAAAAACAGTAAAAAGCTCTTGCAGATTGTCAGGATTTGAACTGACTTTGACAAGATGACAATTATAATGCCATATTTAATTACTAGTTAACTGGTATTTAGTGTGATAATGAGGTGTTATTTGGTAAATTATTTTTTTTTGAAGTTTTATATATCTATATGGGCCGAAGAGGCTATATACCAGTTCAAACCAAGTTTAATCATTTGAGGAGCCAAAGGCAATCAATTCCAAGGTAAAAATAGCTAAATGTTGTTAGAGAGTTTATAAAGGAACAATAAAATGATTTAAAGGCATGAGAAAAGGTAGAGAAACAAGGGTTGTGACAGTTGACAGTAAAAACCGTTCAAATAAATTGTTTAAAAATATTTCTGAATTTAAAAAGAAAATTAGCAGTTTTAACAATACGAATCATTAAATTATGATGTTAAATTTCTTACTTGGATTCTGACATGTCTCCTTCATCTTCACTTTTAATATCAACTTCCTCATGACTTACAAAGTTCGGTCGAATCAAATATTCATCATTACATTTTGTCTCATTGGATTTTCTATAAAATGAAATAATTTCACTTTCAGAGTATCAATGTACCGGGTGGCTAGTTAAGAAAGGCGATATCTCAGAAAGTAAATGTAGGAAAGAAAAAAATTATGACTAAAGTGGCCAAGAGGAAATATTGAAAATTATTTTTAAGTTTCCAAAATGGCCGCCAAGGGCGTAATTGCTAGATGCATTGTCACTTCAAAGCTGAGATAAATTCGATTCGTTTTCGTTAAATACTCTTTGCTCTATCTCTTAAAGGATAGTGGTTGGGAGTGTTTGAACAATTTCAAAGATAAAGGTCAATACCTTGAAAAGGGCTGATTCGGAGTCGTTGAAAAAGGCTTTTCTGAGGCTATCAACTGTGCCTTGAATGGGGTGATTGCGATTGCTTACTTCGCCGCTAGAGAGCGTTTTGCAACGAAACAAATAAGTCAGATCGTCTATTGTGCATAAAACTGTGTTATAGTTCATTGCAAAAGGTTCCAAACCCCAATTTAATAACGACAGTTAGAATTTAATAACAACAGGTCTACCGAAAAAAATTTCCAAACTATGAATTTTTTCGAATTTTATTTTTTTTACTTATATTTTAGGTCAGGTAAGAGATATCGCGATTAGCCTTACTTTTGGCTATCTTTTGTTTTAAAAAATTGTTATCGATGCATTTAATTTTTTTGGTACAATCTGATTTATTTGTGGTTATGTCTGAAAATGCCCTTTAGCTGCGAAGTAAGCGATCGTAATCACCCCATTCAAGGCACGGTAGATAGCCTGGAAAAAGCCCTTTTCAACGACTCCAAGTTAATTAAGATCTTTCCAGCATCCATTTCGAAGTTATTAACAACTCTTTCCGAAAATGTTTGAGTACCCTCCACCATTTTCTTTTAAGAAAATTTAGCAAAAAATATTTAACGAAAAATAATCGAATTTATCTAGACTTTCAAATGGCAACGCAATCCAGTCACTTTGGACACTTAAGGATAATTTACAACACAACCAGTTTACAAATAAATTGTGCCAGCCTATTACACGGGAGGGAAAGGATGCTTTCTACAGTGAAATTTCGGCAACTGATTTTGGCTTTATAAAGGATCCTTTTCTAACAGCTGAAACAAAATTTGAAACCCTCATACAGTTGGTAGAGTTCGCTTTTAACAAGTCATTCCCTAAAAAAACCTATAAAACAAAAAAAAACCTAACCTATAACATTACCTGGTTTAATAACACCCTTAGAGACAAACGGGACTACTTAAATTACTTAAATGATATTTGTACTCATCATCCAACTAATGAACTGAAAGAATATATAAAACTACATCGTCAAGAGTACAAAAAAGCAATTAAAGAATCAAAAATACAATGTAATGAATTAAAAATAAAAAACTCATCTAACCCAATCAAATGCATGTGGGAAGTAATTAATGAACATCGTCAAAAGCCCTCAAGACCATTAGATCAATCACTTAACTTAACTGCACAAGATTTTAACAACTACTTTAGCAATGTAGCAGTAGATCTACAAAAACAAATAAAAAGTGAAAATGTAAATCCTATTGAAAACTTAAAAAACACAACATTGAATAATAATCCTTTCTTTTTTAAAGAAGTGTCTTTTAACGAGGTCAGGGAGGTGATTGATCAGCTTAAGAACAAAACAAGTAAAGATATATACAATTTGGATATAACATTAATAAAGGGGGTAAAAAATCTACTACTTATACCGCTGACAAAATTGATTAATCTGTGTATTAGGGAGAACATCTTTCCTGACTGTCTTAAGATTGCAAAAGTTGTACCTATATACAAAAAAGGGGATGCCAATGACCCAAGCAACTACAGACCTATTTCTTTACTACCTATTCTATCAAAAATATATGAAAAATGCCTAGCAAAACAAATCTCAAGCTACCTTGAACAAAATAACATTCTTAGTCCTGGTCAGTTTGGATTTAGGGAGGGTAAAAGCACAACCCTGGCAATTTTGAGACTTGTTGAGAATATCATGGAGGGTTTTGAGAACTCACAACACACAGTGTCTGTATTTTGTGACCTGAGCAAGGCGTTCGACTGTGTTTCACATGACATTCTACTTGACAAACTACCATACTATAAATTTTCACAAGATAGTATACTTCTCATTAAATCATACCTTACAAAACGCCTCCAAACAGTAAATTATAACAACTTAACATCGAGCAAGCAAGAAGTTACCACTGGTGTTCCGCAGGGCTCAATTATTGGCCCCATCTTGTTTCTTATTTATATTAACGATTTGCCAAAAATTGCTGTAAATGAGTTATATTTCAATTTTGCTGACGACACAACTGGGCAAGTACAAGACACAGACTTACAGACAGCTATAGACATGTCGGGTGAGGCACAGTCGAGGGCTGGGCAGTGGTTTTCAACCAATAAACTTTTTTTAAACGAGTCCAAGACTCAGAAGTATGTATTTTCACTCAAAAAGATTGATCCCATGGAAGATAATGTAAAATTCTTGGGGGGTAACTCTTGATCAAAAACTCCTATGGGATGCCCATACGGAAATAACAACAAAAAAATTGAGTAAAAGTGTTTTTCTCTTGAGAAGCTTGTCACTGTGTGTCTCGTTGAAAGCTGTAAAACAAGCATATTTTTCTTTGTTCCACTCCCACTTAAGTTACGCACTGCTAGTCTGGGGCCATGCCAGTGGTGCTCAAAATCCTCGCCAAAAGACCGCCTTCACAGAAGATATAAAAAGTCAATGCTAACTTCTGATTATAATGAGTTCTCCAGTCTGAGAAGGAATATCAAAAATCAAATCAATATTGCTTACAAGAACTATATACACAAAACTGAATCTATTGTTAAATCAGATCCCAAGCAATTCTGGCAGTTCATCCAACAGAAGCGCAATAAGACTCGTATTCCTGGGTCCATGACCATTGGAAATTCATGTATCGATTCCCCCCAAAACATAGTCAATTGTTTTGCTGATTTTTTTAAGAATGTGTATGCAAACTCGTCGACCCCTGTAGTAAATCAAGAACACGGCCCTCAATGCATAACGGTCAAGCCCTTTACGGAGAAAGAAGTACATCATTCTCTTAAAGATCTCAAAAATACACATACTGCTGGCCCTGACAGAATTCCTTCATTTATCTTACGCGACTGTTCTCAATGTCTTGTTCCACCTCTTCGCTATATTTATAACTTGTCAATTTCATCCAGCACCTTTCCGGATCAGTGGAAAATGGCAAAAATCAATCCTGTTCTCAAGGGTGGCAGCATTAATAAGGTTGAAAACTACCGGCCTATCTCTCTACTGTCCAACTTTTCAAAGGCCTTTGAGAGCTGCGTCCATAATAACTTATTTCATCAATTGAAAAATTTAATCTCAATCAAACAACATGGCTTTTTTTCTAAGAGATCTACGGTAACTAACCTTACTTGCTTTTTGGAAATAGCATACCAAGCCATCAATGAGAGAAAGCAGTTGGATGTAGTGTATACCGACTTTACGAAGGCTTTTGACAAGTTGGACCATGGCCTTATTGCCTCAAAAATGCTCTCTCTGGGGTTTCATCAAAGCCTTGTTAACTTCTTTGTGTCCTACTTGTGTAATAGAGTTCAGTTCGTTGAATACAATGGTTTCAGGTCTTGCGAGTACGTTGCGACCAGTGGGGCACCTCAAGGTAGTAATCTTGCACCTTTGCTTTTTGCAGTATTTGTGAATGATGTCACTGAGGTCGTATCTTCGGGAAGCCTGCTTTTTGCGGACGACTTGAGGATATTCAGGGTCATTAATGGTGTTACTGACTGCATTGCTCTCCAGAAGGACCTCGACTCCCTGGTGCACTGGTGTCTTAAAAACAATCTGCCCCTGAATATAAGTAAATGTAAAACTATGACCATCTCAAATGTGAATAGGGAAATCAATTATAATTATTCTCTTGAAAATATGGATCTGGAACGTGTGGATTCCATCAAGGACCTGGGGGTGATTATTGATAAAAAACTTACATTTAATGCTCACATTGACGTGGTAGTGAATTCATGTTTGAAAACACTAGGCTTTCTCATCAGATCAACCAAAGAATTTATGAACATGGATACTATTGTTACCCTCTACAATAGTTTAATTAAGTCCAAGCTTCTTTATGCAGCTCTGGTGTGGTTTCCTTGTTATAATGCTCATGTGAATAGGCTCGAATACGTCCAACGTAGATTTTTGAAGTACTTGTGCTTCAAACAGGATGGTTTTTATCCCCCTAGAGGTGTTGACCATAAACCACTTCTTATGCGATTTAATTTTCTATCCCTTAAACAAAGTTCAATATTAAGTGGTCAATTGTTCTTATTTAAATTGTGTAATAATTTGGTTGACGCTCCTGATTTGGTCAGTCTACTAAACTTCTTTGTCCCTCCTAGAAATACTAGACAGCAGGTCACCTTTTATTTGGAGCACAGGGCAACTAATTTAGCCAAAAATGCACCCATTTATCGAGCCTGTTCACATTTTAACTCTCTGAGCAATACACAAACCCTTGATCTTTTTAAGGGTTCTGTGGCTATGTTTAAAAAGCTCATTAAACCTGTGATCTTGAGTGTATAGATGTCATGTATATGTAGTATTCTGCTTGTTATTGTATATTAAGCTTATATAATATCTGTTTCTGGATCTAAGATCTAGAATCCACCTTGAACTAAATGCTCTTGGTGGATCTCAATATTGAGGTTGATTTTGCTACAGTCCACTATCGTTGTTTATATGTTATGTTTTGTTATCTTTTTGGAATTTTTTAGTTATTGTTATGTGGGTTTTGGTAGGTGTTGGGTTTTGATATGGCAGATGTCTCCTTAAACGTTATGTTGTTCTTTGGAATCAAATTTTTATTACTTGGTGCTATAAGTTTGACTGCCTACATCATTACCTTTCAGCTGCTGCTGTAATAATTTATTTAGTATTGCTTTATGCTCTAATTGTCTTATTTTGGGATATTTATTTCCTGTTAGACAATAAATACATTTGAATTTGAATTTGAATTTGAAAATGTTTTTGCCATGCAAAGGCGAGCTGTTAGGGTGGTGGCAGGCTTAAGTTACCGAGAAGAGTGCAAACCAGCCTTTATAAAACACAGAATATTAACATTACCATCTGAGTATATTTTGCAAAATCTTGTTTATGTTAAAAACAATCTTGACTTGTATACCAGCTTTATTGACATCCACGACCATAACACAAGAAATAAAAACAGTTTAAGACCGAACTATCACAGATTGCAAAGGTGTCAGAATGGCCCAGGATACCATGCTGTTAAACTTTTTAATAAACTACCACAACAGGTAATTAGCCTAAGCAACACATTATTTAAGAGAAAAATCAAAGATCTGCTTATCGGTAGTGCCTTCTACTCCTTAGATGAGTATTACAACTCCACACTCAGTTGGTCGAATAACAAAGTACGATCCGGGTAGTTACATTTATTATGGCCATTATATGTAAAAAAAAGATCTATTTTATATTTTATTGTAACTAAATATATGTATATTTTTAACTGTACCAAGTACCTTAGATTTATTTATCTGTTTGTATGTCTAAAGTCTTACATGACTGTTAAACTTTTTAGACTGATTAGATGTTTCTATTTGTGGTTGTTTCTCTTGTTCTTGTTAAGATTAAGATTGTAGCATAGATTTAAGTATCGCATTCTTTTAAAAAGAGATACTGTTTGACTTGTGTAAACATTATGTGTACTAGCACCAATAAAGAATTTGACTTTCTCTTAGCCATTTTAATTATATTTTTTACCATAAGTCTTTACAATTACTTTTCGAAATATAGCCTACCCTTCTTAACTGGCCACCAGGTCCTTGTTAATTATATGCTAGGTTGCTAGAATGAATCCTCAAGTATTCATGGACTATTAAAAATCATATAAAATTTTGAAATAGCCTAACACAGTCCACTATCAAGAAAAAAAGAAAAAGTCATATAATTCATAATATACCATAATATTTAGAATAGATTCACTTATGTTGTAAACATTATATGACTGAGGAATGGTTTCATGTGAATTATTAAAAATAGAGTTACTTACAAATCCGGTTCGGTTTTAATATTACTGTCTTCATTACTAATTGTAGGTTGTTCATTTAAACCACTGTCAGCCTCATTTGAAGATCCCCTACAAATATCAAATACTCTTAACATATTGTTCAAATAGATATTCATAGTCAAGAAATTTCTCTGAACTTCTGTTTATAAAATAATGACTAAATTAATTCACTGTTACTAATGCTTTTTTACCTGCCATCTAAATCATCCTTTTGACGATCAAAAGTTGTGTTTTCATATTTGATTGAAAAATTTACTTCCGTTTTGTATTCTCTACAAAATATGTTCTAATAAGTATGGTTTTAATTTCTAAATACAATTTTTGAATAATGCTTTCTTTATTCTATCCTTATTCATATATTTATTCATTCAACAGGATAAACTCAATTGTACAAAGTACTTATGAGTCACCATAAAACCTAATGAAACTACAAAATCCACAATATCAAAACAGAATTTATGACTAATTGATTGCTCAATCAAGTGAAATAAAAAGGACCAATCCTTGGATCCTATTAATCATTAATCACACTCTATCAACCATATTTTAACTCCACCAATGTTCAACTTAAAAAGTTTAGGTAGATATATGGATATTAAAAGGAAATGATAAGCCCACAGAAGAACAATCGTTCTTCCTGGTATAAATCGATCTGTTTCTTAGGATTTTATGTATAAGGTTGTTTAGTACAATAAGGATTATCCAGGGATTAATTTCATTATACAGTTTATGGATATTAACATTTCCATACTATGCCTTCCTATCTAGAAAGACATATGGAACAGTGTCCATGTTCAAGAATGCATTATATATGAATGAGGATAAGAATGACGCACTGCCATAAATTCCCTCACCCTTACGAAAACCAAATTGTTCATTACTAAAGTAATTATTATGTTTTAAATGCCGATATAATCTTATTTTTACTGATCAAGTTTTACAGCCAGAAGAAGTCAATACTACTAGTTTATAATTTTCAACTAAAGTTGGACCTTTGTTAACTTTAGGAAACTGGGAAAAATATGATATTAAATTTTTTCCAAGAATCTGGAAGTGATCCTATTAAGAAAAATTTATTGGAACATTCCAGTCCAGTAAAATTTGCATGGAGTAAGCTATATCATCCACACCTGTGACTGAAAATTTGTTATTTTGTACAGCATAGGTAAATGGTTAGTTAGATGGCCTTTGACTCTTAGAATTCATTGGGATTTTAGCCAACCCTACTGCTCATACAGATAGATATTCACAGCACAGCTTGTATACTACAAGTTTTAATTACTTTAGTGAAAAACTGTATATCATATTATGGATGATCTGAGATAGAATAAATAAACAAATATCGCCTTGAAAAATAATATTTCTTCTTAAAATAACTACTGTCGTTTATAGTTTAGTTTACACTAGCATAATGAGTGAGAACACACACTTTTCTACTGCATATATGGGTGTTTAATCATCTAGGAGCAATGAGCATGCTTATTTTATGTGAAATTTAGATACCTAGTTAGCATTATACACAAATATATAGGTTTGCATTATAAAGCTTTTAATAAGTAAATAAATAATACGTAGGCAGTAAATGACACGACACCGCCAAGTAGTAAATAGTCACCCATATGAAATGACCTTTTTGGAAAACAATTATGTACTTACTCCATTGATTAAAACGTCAATGACTTACTCAATAAGATAATGATCGTTTTCTTCATTAATCCATGGTGCATTCAGTTGATCAAACTTTGAACAATTCTCTTCTTTAATCATATTGGGCAACTTTTCCGAAAAAATTATTGACTCTGTTTTATCCATAGTGTTTGTCAAATTGCTAGACATAATATTAGAATTGTTTGACGATCCCAGTTCCTTTTATTTGTCAAGAAAAGGCGAAATGGCTGAAAAGGTATTAAAGTAAAGCCGTTTTTGTCAAATAACATATGTTTATTATGTTTAAGTTTATTGTTTATGTTTATAATACATGATATTGACAATAATGACATGATTGACATGCAAGCAGCGTTGCCAGATGGCAGATTTATTAATATGGTACAAGGGCATTACATTTAATGTTATTTAATGGTACATTCAAGAAACCAATTTGATGGCGTTTTAAGGTACAAATTCTTCATTTTATGGTATGCCAATGATACTTAATTCGCGACTATCTACCGCAATTTTGAGCCATCACGCATGCGTACGCGCTATTTCATATATTATTCAAAGTTTTCTTGATTTTGGGCATTACCTTGGATTAGATTGGGTTAGTTTTATTTGATTGCGCCTCCGGAGCGAGCGGAGGGACACGCGCGGAAGTGAAGTATTAGAACGACAATATCGGGCTGCTGTTAAATGCGCAGGTCCAAAAGTCGAAAATTTGCGGTAGGTAGGCGCGAGTATGTTACTTATACTGGGACTGGGATTATATGCATAGAGAGTAGAGACGAGAGTTTTATATAGAAACGAGCTTTTATATAGAACCGTTCACGCAAAAAATATCAGATATTAAAAGAGCATTATATTAATCTCTCAATGTAAATAAAAAGCACTCTTCTCCCTCTGTGGTTTGAGCTTCGCTTTCATTATCATCTTCTTTAGATGTATTGGCTTTTGGATATAGAATGCTTGATGTCATTCTGTCCACCATGTTCTTTTTCACAACGAAATTGTAACAGAATCCCTGGCTTCTAATTTCTTCGGAACACTAGTGATGCAATTGTCTTTAATTGCAACTTTTTTCGCAGTTTTATCTTAATTAAATTGATTTTCGAGAAAACCCTTTCGCATGTTGCGTTTGAGTGCGGGAGACTTAGAAGTTCTAAAACGAATAACGCTAATTCCTTGTAGACATGATTATTCCAAAGGGTTGGAATACCAATATTAATCATTGTTGTTTAGGCTATGCAGAACTAATTAAACTAATAAGGTAGGCGGTATATTATATATTTAGTATTTTTCGTAGTTAGGAATTTGGCAGAGTGCTATGTCGGGATATTTTATTCCCATCACCCATCACTAATAATTTTTTACAACAATTAGGTTAGGTAGGTACAAAAAGCCATGTTTACTTACCAAGATGTTGTCAAGAAGTCAAGTCAATTATAAACTTGCTCTAATCACCATACCACATAACACCCCCACACATAAAATATATAGATTCGGATTATATATTATTCTTGTTCTCAAATCTCAACACAAATTACGAGTAAATTTCTACGCGGAACGACATCGGAGGAATCCCTGGTATGTGATTTGTCCTATGATTTACAATAATCCACAAAATAACCCCCCTATTTTGTGCAATAATCGTAAAATGCATTGCAGTTACCTATCTGATACGTGCTACACCTAATTCCGCTATGCTTCAATAGAGGGCAGGGCGAGATAAAATGTAATATTTAATGCAGGAATGGTAACTCTATATGATATAGAGTATAATGATTGCTCATTGGTCACACGTCACAGTCCCTTGGGGTTGGGCTTGATCCTGCTCGCAGCTTCGAATATCGAGTTTGGCAAGAACAAACACAACACGTGTACGGTTATTCAACAACATAATATTTTAAAGAATAATGGTATAAAATGGTACAAAATCGTATTAAATGGTACATAAAATACCCCAGGTACGCGGGACAAAATAATGGTACAAATAACATTATAATGGTACGTCTGACAACACTGCATGCAAGAAACTTTGACAACTTGTCAAAGCAAGAAACGGTGTAGGTAGACGTGGGCAACCTCACAGAGTATCGATACTCGATATTTTAGTATCGATATTTTTAAAGCGATACGTTCTAAGCAGTGTTGCCAACAACACGGAAACTTCCGTGTTTTCACGGATTTTTGAAACTAGAACACGGACACGGATTTTATTGGGTTCCGTGCAATGAAAACACGGATTTTTTACAGAAGATTTGGCGTTATTATATTTATGTCTCATATGTCCATTTCAATATAATTCGCTTAAATTTAATCGATATTTCATATGGATATTTTTAAATCCTAAAAATAGATGTGCCAATCAACTGGTCTCTTTAGTTGCAAAGATGCAAGATGATAAATCGGAATTTCAAAATATTGACGACCACTGACAATTTTGGGCTTTGGGTCAAACGCTCAATGCGAAAGTAATTTCACCATGAGCGCCGGTAGGAGGGGGCAGTTGCCTAAAGTATTAAAATAATGCATAGTATAAAAATACTTTCACTCATTAAAATTTAGAAGAAACTATCTACGGGTTATTTTTCTTGACCTTCCCCCCCCCCACCCTCCTGAAATTTGTTCTGCCGGCGCCCATTATTTTAACATATGAATCAAATCAAAACAAAGAAATTATTTAATCACTAGTACCATTAATGGAAGTCTGCTGGCTTCATAGGTGGTAAAAAAATATATTGTGCTCTATTTAAGCCAGTCAAATCAATGTTAAAAAAATGGTGAAGACGGATTCGGCATTGCCTTTGGGTTATCTTAAGTTGATTATTTGTAAAAAGAAGAATTATTTTATGCTTATTTCGAATAAATGGATTAAATAAGAAGACTTTCTCTGCTTCTCATTTTAAGCGTCGTAAGCTGGTAAGCAACTATTGAATTATGTTATCTTAATTACCACCATGAAAAACCCGGAGTGGTGCATGTATGACGTCATATTCTATTTATTTTCTAGTTGAACATTTCAACTCAGTGCCATCTTTCTTCCAACAGCTTAACTCTTCGATATACAATTGATTTTATGTTTACAGTAACCTTTTTTTAAGCTACATTTCAGGGACACGAAAAAAACACGGAAATTTTGAGGACTCTGTTACGGATTTTTCTGATTTATGGTTGGCAACACTGGTTCTAAGTATGTTTTATGTTGTTGCCTTCCCAATTTGTATATTAATAAAGCTTTTATACGTTCTGAATATTCTATTAGTTTTTTTTTATTGTTTCTATTAGAGCACTCTGGCGACATTGAATTATTACTTTACGACCTTAAGTAGGGATTTTCATTTTTCATGAATGGTTAGCATTTATCGAGTCGATTGCGACGTTGCTAGCAGACCATGCTATCGAGTGGTTAGCGACAATTTTGATGTTTTTCTTGTGATTTTTGTGAAACAATGTGATTTATAGTAAACAATCATGTTGCATGCATATGTAACATGTAAAAAAATGAACCATCTAAATAGGGATGTATCTTCTTACGGGCAAGTATGATTGTATTATTGTTAGTCGTGTACGAACCCTGGGAAATTGCGATTCAGATATAAGCCAGGATTATTCAACTACCTAATTTTCAATTCCCAGCTGCTATTTATTAGGGCTTAGTACGTAATTCTTAAAATGTATTTATTTACGAAAACTACATTTTTGCAGTTTTCACAACAATAATCAAATAGCACAGGATCTAACCACTAAACCTGTTGAAAGCAATCTATTAGACCATGAAGACATGTAATATTTGCATTTTCGAATGACGTGTGCGCAGGGCTCATCACAATGGTTTATAAACGCGGATCGCTAGAGGCAAGTTACAGTGGTCACCTTATAGCACGTCAATGGGGGCCACCATTAAAAATTAGCGCCATCCATCGAGGAAATAATAAAAGGAGAGGTTCCGAATCATATGTGTGATTTGGCACACCGTTTGATGTGCGCATGGAGCACTAGTGTCGAGGGAACTAACGCCGGAAGTGACGGAAAAAGACGAGTCGAGACGAAGCCCATATTCATCAAACCCGTACGTCCGGCGTCCTCCCGTGTCCAGACTATCCGGAACTCGAGCGAGAAAGGAAGCCGTCGGTGAAGTCTACGAGTTTTGTGTGTTAATGCCGCCTTTTAAGTTATTGTTTAAGATATCATGTAAAAAGTACCGTAGGTGTTTTTTGCCTCTCTAATAAAGTGCTATAGCTCTTTCAATTGATCTTCTTTTTACCCTAAGAAATGCATCATGTATGCATTGATGCAATTCTTCAAGAGTATTAATTTCATTTTTCTAAACAATTTTTTTTTGTCCCTCATAAAAAATTCCAGCGGTGAAATATCTGGCGACCTCGGTGGCCATTCGATTGCCCCACCATTTTCGATCCACTTATTAGGAAAGCGTTCATTTAAAAACAATTTTACAGCTCTCGTGTTATGCGGCGGCGCCCCATCTTGCTAGAACCAGAGATGTGGCAATCTAGCTAAAGGAATTTCATCCAAATATTCTTGGAAATTCGTAATTAGGAATTGTAAATACCTTTCCCTAACCCAACAAGAGAATTTTTGTTCATGTTCTCCCAAACATGTATGCCAAACCGCACTTGTTTTCTTATTTCTCTGTTCCCTCTTGGATTATCAACACTCCAGATATGTTCATTTTTGCGATTAAATTTTCCACAATTTGCAAACTTACACTCGTCCGACCATAAAACATTTCTTAAAAGTTTTCATTTTCATCGATTTGTCCTCTTAACCACGTACGAATGCTCCCTTGAATATAGGAGAGGAGACAATGGCTAACGAAAAAATTTGTCATTATACTTAATTGACAACCCTGTGATGGAAAATATTGTGAAGTTGGTGGTATGTACAGGGTGGCTCGAATTCGTGTCTATGTATGGGGAACTCGAAAACCGTGAGAGATACAGTGTCGATCAAATTAAGGCAAAATTGCGCATTTAAGTGCCTAACAATATGCTGTTTAGAAAGTTTTAAAATTCCGAGTATTTACGGAGATATCCGGAAAAAACCGAAATTTTGAAAAATTGTTTTATTTTTTTCCTGGACTTATTTACAAACGGATTTCAAATCTAATTGCACCTTTGCATTGCCACTTTTTCCGCTCTATCCAATGATGATATCTAGTTTGAAATCCGACGTTTCGTCTTCAAGGAATTACTATCAACTTTCTTTTTTTAAATACAAACTTTAATTTTTTTTATCGTTTTTCAGATGGTATTAGCGTTATTAATATGAGTATGTGTTTTTATTTTTTTTATTTTTTATTTTTTTATTTTTATTTTTTTTTATTATTATTATTTTATATATTTTGCTTTGGCGTGATTTTAAATAATTTAAGGTAGGTACTTTTGAAATTTTCATATTCTATAAAAATATTTTATTTGTTTTTTGCATTAAGTGGAAAATTGGAGCCCATATTAAAAATTAAAAAAAAAGTAAAATTATTTTTTACGAGAATATGGCCATGAACTATTACTCAAACAAGTTGCTTAGTGCATTTTATTTATAAGCAAAATTCCAATAGGCGTTTTTCCATCAAAGTTCCTATAGTATCACATAGTATGATTATAAATTTTTGATGTTCTCTATTACATAACATTTTTAATTGGTTAAAAGTTGGGAATATCTTATCTTTGCAGTAAGCAACTTGTTTGAGTAATAGTTCATGGCCATATTCTCGTAAGAAATTTTTTTACTATTTTTTATTTTTAATACGCTCCAATTTTCCACTTAATACAAAAAACAAAATAAAATATTTTTACAGAATATAAAAATTTTAAAAGTACCTACCTTAAATTATTTAAAATTACGCCAAAGCAAAATATATAATTAAAAAAATAATAATAAAAATAAAAAAAAATAAAATAAAAATATGAAAAACGCATAGTCATATTAATAACGCCAATACCATCTGAAAAACGATAAAAAAAATTATAGTTCGTATTTAAAAAAAGAAAGTTGATGATGATCCCTTGAAGACAAAACGTCGTATTTCAAACTGGATACCATCATTAGATAGAGCGGAAAAAGTGGCAATGCAAAAGTGCAATTCAATTTGAAATCCGTTTTTAAATGAGCCCAGGAAAAAAATAAACGAATTTTCAAAATTTCGGTTTTTTCCGGATATCTCCGGAAATACTCGCAATTTTGAAACTTTCTAAACGGCATATTGCTAGGCACCTAAATGCGCAATTTTGCCTTAATTTGACCGACACTGTATCTCTTGCGGTTTTCGAGTTCCCCATACATAGACACGAATTCGAGCCACCCTGTACATGTTCAGGTGATACTTTCGTAATAGAGAACTTCCATATTGTGTAATGGTAATGCCTGAAATCCTTCAGTAGGAAGAAGACATACAAAAACATGAAGCTTTACCTTCATATATATACAACAGAGAATATCAAATGATGACAATTCCAGTAGTAAACCTTAAACCTATACTTAAAAACAATTAACATAATATTCAACAACAAATTCTGGAAATGAAGAATAGATACCTAAACCAATATTATCACATATACACAGATGCATCTGTAAAAAGAAAGTCTAATGAAGCTGGATTCGGGGTTTACTGCCCAAATATTGGGTACAGTTTTTCTTCAAAATTACCAAATTATACTACAATCTGTACGGCAGAAATTGTGGCAATCCACAAGGCAACATCCCTGTGCCTCGAAAAGGATATCAGAAGGGCAGTTATATTTACTGATTCTATTAGTGCAATAAAAAAAATCTCAAGTAATAAAGGAACTAATATATCATTTCTAACCAAACAGATGATAATAGAATCGAATGCAAACGAATTCGATATTAGAATGTGTTGGATACCAGGACATGCAGGTATAAAAGAAATGAGAAAGCAGACCAACCGGCCAATGTAGGGGGAGAGTCCTAAGGATACTCAATCCTATACAAACTTCAACTTAAAACTTCAAAAATCTTTATTTGTTTCCTGACAAACATACAAATGTCTTTACCTTACGGCGTGAAACATGTCATCGTTCTAAATAAAATACAATAACTAATAACTATACCACCATATTGTAACGAAGTTACTATATTTTTAGGGGAATGGTATGCAAGCCGGATTAACTTTCTTATTTTACGAGCTATTCACATCATTCTTTTTCGTAAAATATAATTTAAATATTCTAAACTCAGTTCAATAAAATATTCCGTAGCGAAAAGCCGGGAAATCGGTTTTCACATTTTCCGTAGCACTCGCGCGGTACCGGTCGAACGTCGCGATCTCCGTCGCAGCACCGTGCGCGTGAAGGTCCCCACTCATCGGCCGCCCGATGACGTGATCCCCCACTACGCGTCGAGGTAACAAAACCGGGCTGCATCGCGCTGAACAGACAGAGCCCACCCGGGTTCTCGAAGAAGACGTCGCCAGCCAGCCAGCCGCCTAGCCCAGCCCAGACCAGAGGAAGAGGACCACCACTACCGCCAATGTAAGCCGCCAAGCTGAGCCAGACCCACGCCGCTTCCTGCAGGTCGCCGCCACGACAGCCGCCTTCAGCAGACCGCCATCGTCGCCGCCTTTCTTGTCCGCCTTCGCTGCTGCTATATAGGTATTACTGTAGGTATATCTCTCTCCCTCTTACACTACACTAAGCTGGTCTCGGTTTTCCATTCCGATCAGTTATTCTTTCACTACAC
>MU191822.1:22800-33115 GCA_016904865.1 Pissodes strobi
AGCTGGTCTCGGTTTTCCATTCCGATCAGTTATTCTTTCACTACACATGCTCTCTCTCTCTACACTACAAGCCGGCCTCGGTCTTTCCATTCCGGTCGGCTTTATCTTTACAAGCTCTCTCTCACACTCAGTCTACCTACCCCGTTCCTTAACTAGCCTACCGCCTCCACGACGGCGTAAAATCGTAGTAGCGAAGCACGACCGGAAAGCAATGACGTATCCGCGCACGCGCAAACCGGGTTTTATATTTCACATATGCAGGAAGCCTCGTCAGGTCGTTTATTAATGTCGCACCGTATCCTATGTATCGTCGTCATCCTTATTTTTGTTATGATCCGAACCTTCACGCTATCGTCGCATGTTTCCGTAATCTTCTAAGCATCAGGCCGGGTATATCCATACCCGTCAGGACCAAGTCAGAGGAGCTACGTTGAACCGTCAGTCGAGTGCCTGTCCGTGGACTCGTGGATACCGTAATCCAAGTAGCTTTGTCGTAGTAGTACCGTTCCTTAAGAGTTGATATCGCGGCTCTGTTTCTCTTCTCAATGTCAATGTCATTCCGTTACGTTTAGATTAGCATAGGTCATCAGGGTTTTGACATCACTATTCTTTATATTTCCAGTTGGCAAATAGAGATGCTGTATTAGGTGTATTTTGAAATTGTGTGTTTTTTTCTAAATCCCTTCCTGCTAGTACTAAGTTAGATTAAGCAAGTGAATTTCTGAACGCAGCCGGCAACCACGCAGAACATTCAAGATTGACCCCTGGTTAGCCGTTTCTCCACTGTCTAAAAGCAACCCGGTGCGGAGTGGGCCCTCTACCACTATAATCCACTAATCGGTGGCGCCCGAGAACCAACCATTGGATGACGTAATGGTTAAACTAGGCAGTCCAATAGCATGATATGCAGAAGAAATAGCATAGTATGCAGAAGCAAAGAAGCGCCTAACGAGAAACCCCTCACAATATAAAGCACAGCACACCATAAGATACAATAAAATTCGCACAAAAATAAAAGAGTACCTAATAAACTTATTATGTACGATTTGACAATCAAATAAGAGCAGTACATTGCACAATGAAATAATGAAATAATAGTAAAACAGTGTTGCATTTACAGCCCACTAGTACTTTTACATAATTAAATTAAAATAAAATAGGAAATAGATATAAATACAAATATTAAATATATACACAGAGATCATTATCCCACACACAAGAGCCCATCACTGAAGTATTCCTCGATCGAATAGTAGCAATAAGCAACTGTGTTAGTTTGCTTTTAAATGTTAATAAGGGTTTGTGTCTTAATGTAAGGGGAAACTTATTGAATATTTTTATTATTGAGAAATGGACATTTTACTGCAAATAGGAGAAGTTTGTTTTGTTTTCTTAGAGATCATCCTTCTACCTTGTGTTATATTCATGATTCCTAGTTAAATCCGTAAAAAGATCAGGATTTGTTTTGATAAATGTAGCAGATTCATAAATATAGGTACCAGTCATAGTGAGAATGCCCAGCTCCCTGAATAGCTCTCTGCAGCTCTCAGTTTGTTTCATGTTGAAAATGCTTCTTATACATTTCGTTTGAAGGACTGCTATCCTATTGATGTCACTACTACCTCCCCAAAAAATTATGCCATACCTTATTCTTGAATGTACATATGCATGATAAACCTCTATAGCTGACTGTGCTGAAATGTTGGTTGCTATCACCTTTAGTAAATAGGTATATCGGGCAGTAGCTTTTGCAAGATCATCTATATGGTCCCTCCAGTCCAACCTGTAGTCTAGATGCACACCCAGAAAGGAGGCTGACTTGGCAGCAGTAATCAGCTTTCCATCTCTTTCAAATGTGTTTCCTGTTTCTACTTGTTGGAAGCCAAATTCCAACATTTGGATCTTGTTAACATTTAGTGTTAGATTGTTGGCTACAAACCACTCCTCCAGAGTTTGCATTGCATTATAAACTTCCTTTGTTGCATCCTCATTTTTATTTGTATTGACGATAATAGTTGTGTCATCTGCAAACTGTACAGTGTGCCACTTTGTTACTTTTGGCAATTCATTTGTATATAATAAATAGAGCAGCGGTCCGAGGATTGACCCCTGTGGTACCCCTTTTTTTACCGTTCTTACGTCCGATTTCTGATCATTACCATTCTCATCTCTCTCTCTATTACACATTGCTTCCTGTTTTGAAGATAGCTGTCAAGAAGGTTGAGGGCTCCTCTGATACCAGATCTCTCAAGCTTGGCCAGCAACAGTTTGTGTTCGACACTATCAAAAGCTTTTGGTAGATCAAGGAGCATAGCAAGTGGTTGAGTTTTGTTATTTAAAATTTTTTGTACTTCGTCCAGAGTTTGATAGATTGCTCGAGTTGTTGATTTTTTTGACCAAAATCCATTTTGGTAGTTTGAAAGGACGCTCTCCCTATCAAAAAACTCCACCACCTTGCTGTTTATTATGTTTTCAAAGATCTTGCTAATGTTGCTTAATAAAGCTATTGGTCTGTAGTTGCTCACATCTCCCTTTTCACCTTTTTTGTAGATTGGTTTGACCTGTGCAACTTTTAATGCTTCTGGGAATATACCACTCGAGAGGGAGAGGTTTACTATGTACGTAAGCATTGGGGCTATAATTTCTGCTGTGTTTTTAAGCAATACAATGGGTACTTCATCGTGTCCTACCGATTTTTTGTTTTTTAGACGAATGGTTTTATGCATTTCCTGTATGTTTGTCTGCTTTAGGAAAATTGACTTGTTGATTATCTCTACTTTGCAAAGTGCCATTTCTTGGTTTGAACTGAGATCTGGGCATATATTTAAACATGTCTCGTTTATGCCATTTAATATCTCCAATTCCGTCCTGTTTTTGTCTCCCAGTTGTTGGAGGATATTGCACTCATTTTTTTGCTTTTTGTTAGTCAAACTTCCTACCATATTCCAGACTGTCTTACCTCTGTTTGCATTTTCTTCTATTATCTTTTGCTTGTGCATTTTCTTTGTCTTTTGTACAATATTTTAAATATGTTCGCATACATCTTGTACTGCTGAGGTGGTACTTTACCTTTTCTCATTTCCTCATATAAGACTCTCTTAGTATTTGAAGATTTTTTGATTCCCTGTGTTATCCAAGTGCGACTTTTTTTTGATTGGCTTAAAGGTTTTTTTGGAAATACAACCTCCATAAGTCAAGTGTAGATGTTGATAAATTCATTATATGATTTGTTTGCATCTGTGTAACTAAAAATATGGTCAAAACTTGCCTCAGATAGTTCTGCCCTAAGTTGGTTAAGCTTTGCACCTGAAAAAGTCCTTTTATTCTGTCTTCCCACCTTTTTGGGCTCGCTGTTGTTGACTTCCATGCTGATCCTTTGCCCCTCATGATCAGACAGAGATGTGTGAACAATCTCTGCATGAGCAGCACCCATTTCCATGAAATTAATAAAAATATTATCAATCAGTGTTTCTGAGTGACTAGTAATACGAGTTGGCAGAAATATGGTCTGATGAAAGTTATTTGCAAGTAAGAGGTCAGTAAATAGCTTTGCTCTGAATGAGCTTTCTAAGAGATCAATATTGCTGGATAAAAATGACTATATCCTATATTCTGGTGGGAGACATTGAGTAGTAAAGGACAGAGATATTCATCTCTAGTTGATGGTTTTCCTAGAAGACCATGGTTCTTTGAGTCGGAGTTTATAAGTAGACGTCATGTAACTACAATAATTAAACTACGTACCAACCACTGCTTAAACCTTCAACATCTGCACAGACTGGGTATCAGGAATATCCCGGATTGTGAGTGTGGGGAGTTGGGTAACTTACAGCATCTTCTATTTGAGTGTAAAAATATTATACCAAATTTATATGTTATACTGGTGGAAAATAATGTCTAAACCCCAATATCTTTATTAAGTTTGTTGTATAAATCCATTAAAAGTATTTAAGCGATAACAATTTAAAGTTGTAAACTCAGAGCTGTTAATATGGAGAATCCTTCTTTTAAGTACCATCCTCTTGATCCGAGGGTCCGAGGCATCATTTCTTTTGAGAAAAGCTTCTCGGATGCCCGGGAGCGAGAAAAGTATCAATAACCTGTGTTGTGCTGTCTGTCTGATTAACCTCCTGTCTATTAATAGATTGGATAGGAGCCAGCCTCCGACGTGATTCGCAATCCCAAAAGATTAAAAAGTTCGGTCTGGCTAAATACCTAGAGTGAAGTCCAAAAAACAAAACAAAAAAAAGTATCGATGCTAAAAATACTCGATACTATAGCAAAAGTATCGATACTTTTGAAGTATCGTTTGCATCTCTAAACATGGAAAATATTTATCTATGACATTGACATGTTGACATGGAAAATGCAAACAAGAAACAACAACAATTGATTATTGGAAATTGGAACAGATAGTTGAGTTATTTGACAAAAACGGCCTTAATACCTTTTCTTGAGAAATAAAAGGAACTGGATCATGAATCTCTAATCTTATGTCTAGCAATTTGACAAACAATATGGGTAAAACAGAGTTAATAATTTTTTTGGAAAGGTTGCCCAATACGATTAAACAAGAGAATTGTTCAAAGTTTGATCAACTGAATGCATTTCGGATTAAAGAAGAAAATGATCATTATCTTACTGAGTAAGTACATCATTGTTTTCCAAAAAGCTCATTTCATGTGGTTGATTATTTACTATTTGGAGATGTCTCTCCTTTACTGCCTTAAATGTATTATTTGTTTATTTATTAAAAGCTTTATAATGCAAAACTGTATATTTGTGTATAATGCTAACTACACATCTAAATTTTACATAAAATAAGCATGCTCATTGCTCCTAGACGTTAAGCACCCATATATGCAGTATGCAGTAGAAAAATGTGTGCTCACTCTATGCTAGTGTAAGCTGAACTATAAACGATACGGAAGTAGTTAATTTCAAAAGGAAGAATGGTATTATTTTTGAACGCGATATTTATTTATTTAGTGTTTCTTCAGATCATCCATAATATGACATACAGTTCGTCTGTAAAATAATTAAAACTTGTAAGTATACAAGCAGTGCTCTGAATATCTATCTGTATGAGCAACAGTGTTGAATTCTAAGAGTCAAAGGGCATTTATGCTTTGCTTACTCCATGCAAATTTTACTGGATTGGTAAAAGAAATAGATTAAATTGGCATTTCGAACATCATAATTACTTTAGTAATGAACAATCTGATTTTCCTTAAGAGTAAGGGGGTTTATGACTGTGCATGTAGATTACAGGAGGAGATACAAGAAACAATTAAAACTCACTAAACAATCAGCCTATGACAATTTTATCCATAATTCGTGCAGTCCTCAAAGCACTATGTGGAACGTTATAAATGCAAATAAGACGAAATGTAGGCTTACCCCATCCTCCTCTTTGTCAGCTGACTCATTTAATGACTTTTTCACTTCTGTTGCTGAACAGGTCTTGGATGGCCTTCCTCCTCTTCCATATAATTTCAATCACTTTTTTCCTAATGGGCAGGTTGGAGGCAGTTTCACATTTATGCCTGTATCGTTCAATTATGTGAGAGATAAAATTGCTCTAATTAAAAACAAAAAAAGCAATGATTTTTTGGGACTCAATACTAAAATCATAAAAACAGTTCAAAACATTATACTCTCTCCATTAACTAAGCTTATTAACCAGTCCATTGGTGATTTTTTTTTCCATCCTCACTTAAAAAAGCCAAGGTTGTACCTATCTTTAAAAATAAAGGTTCTGCTGATGATATATCTAACTATCGACCCATTTCAGTGTTGCCTGTCATGTCTAAAATCTTTGAATCTGTATTAAAAAGCCAAATAGTCAATTATTTTGAAACAGATCCACTATTCTATCATGGGCAGTATGGTTTTAGAGATGGCAAATCAACGGTCTTGGCCATTGAGGAGCTGGTGGGACACATATGCAATGGCTTCGAGGCTGGTCTTCACACATTTGTGTCTTGCTTGGATCTAACGAAGGCATTTGACTGTGTGCCTCATGAAGTTCTACTGTCCAAGTTGTCGCTTGTCGCTCTACAACTTTGATACTGCAAACGTAGAGCTTTTAAGATCTTATTTAACTGGCAGAACTCTTTTCGTATAATAATGGTGACTCAGATGTGCAACTAGTAAAATATGGAGTTCCTCAGGGTTCAATACTGGGTCTGACCCTCTTCCTAATATATGTGAATGATCTTGCTTATCACAACTTAGAAAATTTTTATGACAGCAACCTAGTCCTATTTGCAGATGACACTACTTCATATAAGAGTTACCACCCCCCCAATATTAATGACAGTGGTATTCAGTCAACCAAAGATAGTATTGCAGCTTGGTTTATATGCAATAAGCTGTGTCTAAACGCTTCTAAAACACAAAACATAAACTTTTCTTTGAGAAGAAACCAAGCAGATTCTGAACTTTTAAGAGACTGCATCATGGAAGTAAAGTTCTTGGGAGTCTACCTTGATCAAGGTCTAACCTGGGAAGCTCATGTCCTAAATCTATGTAATAAACTCTCTCGTTGTATATATATCATCCGAAATTTGTCAGCCACTGTCTCTACTAAACTGGGGGGCATTCTAGTCACGCACAAAGAATTTTTGGCTTGCAAGGGAGCTGTGTGAGGGTTATACTTGGTGCGGGATACCAACAGGACAGTTTGTATATTCTGAATTGTCTAGTATACATTAAGAATAGACAACTCTCTCTCACAGCTCATGCTGATATTCATAATTATCCTACAAGAGGTCGACGAAACATTGTGCCGAACTTTCATAGGCTCTCAAGAACCAGATGCGGTACGGATTACTTTGGCATACTTTTTATAATGCTTTGCCGGAGGCAGTGGGGTTTTTAAGTCCTCGAGTGTTTAAGGAAAAGTTGAAATTATACTGTATTGAAAAGGAATTTTTCTCTGTAAATGAATTTTTGCATAATGACTTTAGTGACTTTGACAATCTTCATTAAATGACTTGTTTGATGATAGTATATGTATTTTATGTTGCATGTATTTGAATGTCCATTTTAATTAATGTTTTAAATAAGTGTAATTTTAATCATATGTATTTTTAATAAGTATTTTTAAGTTTTATATACAAATATTATTTCTTTGACTTGCTTGACCTGTAAAAGTACTATATTATATGTACAATTTACCAATAAATTGAGTATATGAGAATAGTATATGAGCATATTTATATATAATGCATTCTTGAACAAGGAAACTGTTCTGGGTGTCTTTCTAGATATCAAGGTATCCTATGGAAATGTTAATATCTATAAACTGTATAATGAAATTAATTCCTTGAAAATCCTTATTGAATTAAACAATCTTGTACATTAAATCCTAAGAAACAAATCGATTTATACCAGGAAGGACGAGTGTTCTTTTTTGAGCTCATCCTTAGCTGCCAAAGGTTCACCCGAGGATTCACCTTTAAGTACTATTCTTTTTAATATCCATCTAGCTAAACTCTTTAAGTTTACCATTGGTGAAGTTAAAATATGGTTGATCGAGCGTGATTAATAGGATCCGCGTATTGGTTCGTTTTAGTTTCACTTGATTGTGCAAACAGTTAGTATAAAAATAAGTTTTGTAGATTGCAAGTTTAGTTTTAATCATTTACTGAGGACATGGTTAGAGATATGCGTGTTGAGTACAAAAAAACCTGTTTTGTTATTGTCGCTGAAACAATGTTGTAATCATAGAATAAAGAAGGCATTAATTATTTAAAAATTGTATTTATAAGTTAAAGCAGTACTTAATAGAACGTATTTTGTAGAGAATGCAAAACTGAAGTAAATTGTTCATTGAAAAAATATCCTACAATCAAATATGAAGACACAACTTTTGAAAGTGAAAAGGATGATTTAGATGGCAGGTAAAAAGCATTATTAATGGTGAATTAATTTAGTAGTTATTTTATAAACATAAGTTCAGGGAATTTTCTTAACTCTGAATAATCTATCCGAAAGATGATAGATTATTCAGAGTTAAGAAAATTCCCTGAATTTATGTTAAATAGAGTATTTGATATTTCTAGGGGATCTTCAAATGAAGCTGACAGCGGTTTAAATGAGCAACCTACAATTAGTAATGAAAACAGTAATATTAAAACTGAACCGGATTTGTAAGTAACTCTAATGTTAATAATTTGCATAAAACATTCCCTTAGTTTTAAAATGTTTAAAAGATAAATTAATCTATTGTATTATATGATCTTTTTGTTTTTCCTTGATATTAGTGGACTGTGTTATCAAAATTTTATATGATTTTAATTATTCACGAATACTTGAGGATTCATTGTAGTAACCTAGAATATCATAAACATGGACCGGGTGGCCAGTTAAGAACAGCAGTCTACTATATTTCGAAAAGTAATTGTTGTAAAAACTTCGGTAAAAAAATATAACTAAAATGGCTAAAAGAAAATGTTGGAGATTATTTTTAAGTTTCCAAAGCGGTAATCGCTATCTTAAATTAAAGATAGATAGTTAGATTGCGTTGCCATCTATATCTTAAAGGAAAATGGTGGAGTGTGCTCAAGGCTACCTACTGTGCCTTGAATGGGGTGATTGGATTGCGATCGCTTACTTCGCAGCTAAGGGGCGTTTTCCGACATAACTACAAATAAATCAGATTGTACCAAAAAAATTAAATGCAATGGTGTCAATTTTTTAAAGCGAAAGATAGCCAAAAGGGAGCCTAATACGTCAGTGAAAACCGCATCGTGATATCTTTTACCTAACCTAAAAGATAAGTAAAAAAATAAAACTAGAAAAAAATCGTATTTTGGGATTTTTTTTCGGTAGACCTGTTGTTATTAAATTCTAATTGTCATTACTAAGTTGGAGTAAGTTGATTTCAAGACAAGATCAAGACAAGAAATGATCCTTGTTTTTCAAGACAAGACAAGATATTACTTCTCAAGATCAAGATTTCTTGGAAAGAAATCAAGAAAATCTTGAAATTTTTTGAAAACCTAGAATTATTAAAAAAAAAACTAATTTGTTTGCTAGTTTATTGAAAAAAAAACAAAGCACTGCAACATTTTTAACAGATGAATAAAAAAATATATATTATGCAAACATTTTCTTATAATACCAAGCACTTTGCCGGATGTCCAAAGTTGACATATACATTATGGGCCAAGTTAAATTGGAACCTTTCTTAATGCTTAATACACACCACTTCAAAAGTCTTGAACCTCCAAGTACTTTTCTCATAAGAGGCAATTCAAACATGTCCGCCTGAAAACACGCATATCTAGTTTATTAAATAAGTAAACAAAGTGATTCAAAAAATAAAATGCCAAAAAAGAAACTTCAAAAGGATTACAAAATTATTGTCCCAAATTCAAGTTTAAAAATTCCGAAGATTTTTGGAAAAAACCGAATATTTGCGATTTCATTTTAAATTTTTTATGACTTTATTTGAATAGATATAACGAAATAAATTTCACACTCTCATTGTTACTTTTTCTCTCCTACAAGATGGTGTTATCAATTTTCAAATAGACGTTTCGTCTTTGAGCTGCCATCATCAACTTTGTTTTGTTTAAATACGGCCCTGGATTTTTTATTACGGACTTTAAGAGCTTCTAAGGTCCCAGAATCAATGATGTATCGCACTTAAGCGAAAAATTCATATTAATGGCATATTTCTTAAGAACTCATGTGTTAAAGAGAGACAGAAAACAGATTTTTGTTAAGATCTTACCAGGAATTCATTAAAATGATTTTTTTTTTCGAAAAAGTGCGATACAACAATGAGAATGTGAAATTTATTATTTGTTTCAAATCTAATCCCACACAACTATTTACTTGGGTAAAAATATAGCCTAGAGCCTATGGTTTGAGGGTTGACACTTTAATAATTATATTATTTATTAACCACTTCTTATGTTAGTTTTTAAGCTTTCTTTATGCAAAGCGTTAATGCGTAAAAAAAGTTTTTGTTTTTAATTCTATTAAAAATCTATTTTCTGTCTCTCTCTAACACATGGGTTCTTATGGAAAATGTCACTAATATGAATTTTTCGAATAAGTGCGATACATTATTGGTTTTGGGACCTTAGAAGCTCTTAAAATCCGTAATATAAAATCCAGGGCCGTGTTTAAAAAAAAAAACAAAGTTGATGATGGCCGCTCAAAGATGAAACGTCGGCTTGAAAATCTGATAACGCCATCTTGAAGAACAGAAAAAGTAGCAATGAAAATGTCAAATTTAGTTTGTTATATCGATTCAAATAGAGTCATAAAAAAATTAAAATTAAATCGCGAATATTCG
>JAEQML010056910.1:0-33113 GCA_016904865.1 Pissodes strobi
GCAATTTAAATACACGTGACAACCATTGTAGGAAACTCGGCGACAAACTAAGGAAACATTCAACATACGCTAAATGTAGCAATCTATCTTAGATTACAGGCATTGAACAACACTCTACGTTCTTCAATTACCTACTACACGAGATAAGCTCGTTTCCGAACAGATGGCATTTCCAAAATCAAGCGATCTGCACCGACACAAATCCATAAATTAAGGATGCAAATCTGCGTACCTGTTCTGCTTAAAGTTAATTGTGCAAAATATATCCAGTCACAGATAGATGTCACTGCGAGCATTGCAAACCATTGATAAATAGGTAGGATTAAGAGAGCGGAATAGACTAATATCTGATAACATATGTTTATCATATATTCCGTTACAGTTTTGCTAAGCCAGGGTTTTTAATATCATGTAAAATCGATTTTATGTGTTCTTTAATCCTAATATTTAAGTTTCGACCAGTTTGTCCTACGTATACCGCTTCACAGTTCACACAATTTATTTTGTAAACACCAGATTCAGATTTTTTGTCAATTTTTTCTTTATTGTTTATTAGTCTTCTCCCTAGATTATTCTTATTAGCCTGAATTGTTTTACAGCCAAATTTATTTAATTTTTTTGAAACTTTATCCGTAATTTTCGGAATATAACTGATAAATTTAAGCCACTCCTTTTCTAATGTAATGTAGGGTTATACAATTGTTAAGTTAAAATGTTCTTCTGTTTTTTCTTTATTAATTTGTCAATCAAAGCGATCTTATAACCGTTATTAATTGCAATCTGTTTGATAATGGATACCTCTTTTTGGAAACTTGCCGAGTCTAGGGGAAACATGAAAAGTCTATGGGTGAGACTATGAAAATCAGAAAGTTTTACTTGCCAAGATTGGTTATAGTTTTTGTGAATTGTTGCATATATTGCTGTTGGTTTCCTATATATATCAAATTTAAGCGAATCTCTTGTCTTTTTAATCTTTATGTATAAAAAGTTTTAAATGTTGTTAGATTCTTTTTCCATGGTAAATTTAATTCTATTGTTTAGAGAATTTAAAAATGATAAAAAGGTATCTAAGTGTCTGTTGATTCTTGTAAAGATGCAAAATATGTCATCCACATATCTACCCCAAAAAAATATATTTCTGATTAATTGTTGGTGTAGAATAAATGCTGTTTAAAATCAGTCATATAATTCTCGGCAAATAAAGGTGAAATTGGAGAGCCCATTGGTAAACCATTAATTTGTTTGAATATTTCATAATTACACTGGAAATAATTTTGATCTATTCATGTACAAATTATAAATTTGACATCGCTTTTTTCATTTACTAAATTATGAGAGGCATCTATTAGTCCGTTAATAATACGTGAAAGTTCGTTTAATGGATAGGAGCTAAACAGACTCTTCACATCAAAGGAAACCAATATTGCATTATTTGGAATTTTTAAGCTTTTGACTTTAAAAAAATTAAATAATTTCGACTGTAAAACAATTCAGGTTAATAAGAATAATCTAGAGAGAAGACCAATAAGCAATAAAGACAAAATTGACAAACTATCTACATCTGGTGCTTACAAAATAAATTGTGTGAACTATGATGCTGTATACGTAGGACAAACTGATCCAAACTTAAATATTAGGATTAAAGAACACAAAAAAAAAAACGATTTTACATAATATTGTATAGAAAATAACCATATTATAGATACAAATAATGTCAAACTTTTACACAGAAATTAAAAGCAAAATGCTGAACCTTGCAGAGTACCTAGAAATCCAAAAGTCACAAAAAACAGACGTTTTAAATAAGAAACGACCAAATGACTTGCTCTTTAAACACCTGCATAATTGACAGTGTAATAAAAACAAAATACCGTCAGGCGGTTTATTAGTGGGGTATAACAATTTAGATTTTAGTATACAACTTCTCGGCCTCATCAAGCCGAATCATATGCAGAGAAAAATATCTCATTAAATTATTTTGAGTGATCGCCTAAAACTAGTGTACTAATTATCCTTAGTATTATTATGCTTCGGTTTATTCTCGATTTTCTCTTATTTCCAATATCGTACGGAAATTTGCTATAAAATTGAGGTTAATTTCTTGAAAATAGTTATGCGTTGGCTGGCACGTGCGCTTACAGTAGAGTTTTCAAACTAAAAATAAAAAAATCACGAATTCGGCATTTTCAATCGAGTCGATGCGATTTTTTGCATGTTCTGTTCATATCCAGATTATTCAGCTTTCCACTAATAAAGTATTAATTCATGTCGTGTCAAAATTCGAAATGCCTAAATTCAACTAGTTCAAAAGACCTTATTCTAAAGTATTTGGTCGATACAAACAAATTAACTTTATTAATTGCTTTAAACCATAAAGGTGTAGGTGGCTAATTAACTGTATAATTAACCACAAGAAAATTTTAGTGGACTGTATTAAATAGGGTGTTGGGGGTTTTACACATAGATATGAATTGAACCCAGGTAGGTATGTTAACGTACTTTAATAATGCATTTGCCATTAATGTAAAAAAATATGTACAAATTTTAAATACTTCTTAGTCTACTTCTATGCATTCAATCATTCACTCACATAAAAACTAAATATACAAAGGTTACGTACTTATTTCTAAATAACGATTAAAACGGTCTTGAGTATGCAATTGAAAACTGAACTATGTTTGTCCTTTCTAAATTTAAATGAAATGAACTTTTATGCTTTCAATCTAGCACCTTTCTTTCTTACAGAATACCTTAATCTCCAATGCTTTATTACTTCACTCTATCAGCCAGGGATCTGACTTCGAATCCTTGAATTGAATTGTATAGGCACCACTTGAGCTACCAATTCGATACCGTCATTTTACTGATTCTCCTCAATCTCTTCAACTACAGGAAAGCCAAGACGCTATGTCGTTTCTGGCTTTAAGGAATTGTGTAAAAAACGCCTTAAAGAGGTCTTTGTCCAACGTGGACAAAGATAACAGAGGCACACTAAATATTTTCTAATATTTGTGCATACAAACGGAGAAATTGCCAAAAACTGGCCTTTTGGCGCGAAAACGGGAAGAGAACTTTCGCTGTTGATCGAGTGAAAGTCTAAACTGCACTTTTAGAGGTTAGAGAGCGGTGACTGGACCGATCTAGAACGCGAGAATATCTTACAAAATGCGAGAAAACTAATCATTTGCCTCAAACAGTGCTAGGACAGGGCTAGTTGTTTTTTGGCGCTAACTTTATGCGGTGACTCGACCGACGCATCACGTTCGAGTGTTGGCAAGGCACTAATAAATTTAATTTCTTCTTCTAGCTTCTAGCTGGCGGCCTGGCGCCAAAACCAAATAAAGAGTGAGGGGTGGAGCAAATGCCGAATTCATTGGAGATTGAAAGGGTAGAAACTGTTTTCTTTCTTTCTTTGACCCACTGTTGTTTACTTAACACTGACGGACACAAGGATATATTAAATTGAAAACGATTACACACGATTGAATTGACGGAATGACATTTAGCTTTATATAATGGAATCGACCATCCAGGTTTCGAATAAAGGGTAATGAAGAACTGACATATGCTGATTTAAATGTACAAATTTCTGTTTACCTGGGGTTCAATAAATCTATCCGTGGATCAATTATGGCTCATTCATACTACATACATACAAGGTGTTATCACCAAACTATACGGTGAAAAATGAAAAGGTAATACACTTGTTGGGGTGTTTCCCCAACAGTATTTACTAATACAGTTTTTAGTGTATATTCATGTGTGCAGTTCACACGTGGTAGATTTGCAAAATTCATAATAGGAAGCCGAGCGGTCATCCATCCAAATACTAACCCCGCCCGACGTTGCTTAATTTTCGTGATAAGACGAGAACTACTTTTTGCTTTTTACTCTTAACAAACATGTAACCACTGTATAACTGTGTTCTATCTCATTCTCTTTCAGTCTATATTCTATAGATCTCTTTTTACTGTCGCTTTTTCGTTTCATCGAGTCTCAAATCCCTCCCGTTCTCAGCCGTGATAACGGAAATTTTCACTTTAATAAAATCATTTATTTTTTACCTAAACATCGAAGTTTTCACATATTCCCGGCATTTTCGAAACAGAGAAGCTTTTAATTAGTTTTCCTCTTAGAAATTTCCGGTAAAACTGGCGTGTCAGCTCTTCCGGTTCTTGCTAGAGCGGCTCAAAGTGACCCCTTATCGTATTTGGTAATGTCTAAAAATGCTACTAAGTTCGCCGATTACTTATACCAAATGTCACTTCACGGATCATGCACATAGCAAATACTATATCTAGCCGATATATTATGTAGTCTAGATAATAATATGTATTAATATAATATGACTAAATAATATTCAAACGTATTTTACAGTTGAGGAAATGTTGGCTTACTATATATTTGCATCTAGCGTTTTCACGTCTATGAACATCGTCAACAAACGTACGCCCGAATCAATTGTTTACTAATCAAATTATAGTTTGCATAATAGCCTAGTTTCAAGCCGATTAGGCAAAATTTGACAAACAGAGACTGCAATATGATGATCTTATATCTAGTTTCTAGTGCTCACATTAATTGGATGAATTTGAGAAATTCAGTTTATGCTAATTTAAGTGCAGCTCTTAAGGAAAACATTTATAGATTATTTAATATCTGTCAATTTACTAATTTACTTACTTATCTCACTCTTAATTTACATATGCCTCTTCAGTACCATTGAGACTTTTAAGGAAAATAGATTTGTTACTATGGTATTTTCTTCCTAAAGTGGAATGACATCTTCTAGAAAAACTTTTAAAGAAATATTAAGAATGAAGCTATAGTTTTTCGCAAAATAAAATCATGCGTGCGTAGATAGTTTGGATTTCATTAGGGCTAAAAATATTTTACACACGTGTTGCTTACATAAACTTGCGTGCTCCATATATTTTTATTTAGGATAATCATACAAGTTCGGTTTTCGTTTACTTTTAGTGATAAAAGTAGGTTTTAAAAAAAACTCTACATAGCAGATATAGAATAATGTCTGATGATTAATAATTTTTTGACAAACAGAAACGTATTTAAGAATAGCCGTATTTTGGACTTGGATTATCTCTATTTGTAATAAAATCGCAACGATATGATTGTGCATATGATCAGTAGAGATGTTACAGTGGAATCGGACCTGTGACTTTAGAAAATGTATGCGGCATCTCTTCCACGTACCTATTACCAATTCTTGCAAGCACCAGTGCCGGTTCCGTCAACGAAGTGACTACGATACCGTCGAAACGAAACGAATCACACGTCGCCCAACAAATAGCGAACACATATTCTCGGTTATACCGTACATTCGGTGACGGTATAAACTGTGCTCGAGAATAGGTACGAGATTATTCTTAAAAATATTTCAAACTATTAACATAAATGTCTAATTGGTAAATTAAAAAAGTATTCTTTGGTAGTTTGGTACCATTCATTCAGTAAAGTTTTCGAACAAAAATTAACTAGAAGTAAGTTAAAAATAAAATAAATCAAGAAATAAATTTAGCATTATACTTTAAAAACAACAACATATGCACCTTTTTGAAAACGGTATCCGAATAGATACCGAATCGACGAAACTAGGTACACATTTCATTAGGGTCACTAAACTTGCACTTGTGCAGTTTACATCCTTGAGCCGGGGCCGAAGTGGCTCTATAACAATTCAAACAAAATTCAATCATTTGTGGAGCCAAAGGCAATCAATTCCAGGGTAAGAATGAATCCTCCACAACAATATAGAACATATTTACACCTTTTTGGGCTTTAAGCGCTTTCGACTTTGATTTAGAACTTCACCTGCTTTGGAAAATAGACTTTCGCAAGGTACTGATGAAGCTACTGCACACAGTTTTTTTTTGGGCTAAGAAACTTAAGCTGGGGTACATGTATCTAAGCTCATTCCACCAAAGCAATGGATCTTTGTGTCGCTCTGGAATGTCTTCCTTCAAATACCTTTGTATTTCTATTATTGCCTTTGCTGTTGAGCTTCTACCTACATTCTTACTGCCTTGGAAGTAACTTTTTCAAGTGATGCCCATATGGATTTTTTTCTCCATATTCGCTTTCTCCTCTTCGTTGGAGCTCTTTTATTTCCTGGGTTTGTGGCAAATTACTTTGCTGTGGCATCTGCTTGTTAGAAACTATGTCCGCCAGTTCAGATATTAAATTTTTTTAGCCCGTTCAAAAACATCACTATTTCTGAACATAAGATTCTTGAATCTGGGATCCAGGAAAGTTGAAGCGGCGAGAGTGTTGCTATATTTAACATTTCCCATTCTATATTTGATGCCACTCTGCCTCCTTTTTATTACGGCTGTTACAGTGGCTGTCATGTCCATGTTTAGTAGTTCTTGACATATATTTAATAAGCCTCCTGTGATAACAATAAGTAGCGAGGCTACTAGATACTGCTGACCGCTAGTTACTCGGGTTGCGTCCTCGAATGGCTCCAAGACAGTTTTTAATTATTTCATGATCAACAATTCTTCGGGAGTTAGCTTTGGCAAAAGAATATCTAGTAAAGCAACAGTGCTGCGGATAGCTTCTTCTAGCTCTATGAACCTATCTATCATGGAGTAGGTCGAATTCCATCGTGTAATCACATCTTGTAGAAGCTTTTTCGGCACTTTTCTACCCTGATTTTCTTGGGAACCCATAAGTTTCGAAGTGGCTTTAGAACTCCTCTTAAAATGCCCAACTATAGTTTTAACTTTTCAATTATTTGTAGCACCACAGGTTAAGAGCATAACAGCCAAAGAATTTCCAGCCCCCGTTTTATATCTCCTGTAATGTTACTAGCATTGTCAGAAACTGCTAAAACAATTTTTTGTCAACCTCCCAATCAGATGTAATTCCTTTTAACTCTGCTGCTAAATTAACACTTGAGTGTGACTTGTCAAGAAATTCACGTGAGTGTAGCATAGTTTGAAGCTTAAAGTTGTCGTTAACAAAATGAATTGTTATTCCCATGAAACTTTCGTTATTCAGGGATGTCCAACAGTCGGTAGTAAGAGACACTGATGATATATTTTTCGTTATTTCTTTGCACTCGGTTAAAAACTGCTCATAAAGCCTAGGAATATATATTCTTAAAATAACCCGCCTACTAGGAATCTCATACGAAGGATTCATTGATTTTGAATATTCGCGAAAGCCTTCATCCTCTACAATCGAGAATGGCTGGACGTCCAAATAAAACAGTTTGAACAAATCTTCATCGATTTTCTTCTTCAACGGCAATGCCATTTTCCTTGGAATAAATGTTGACATTTTTTTGCTGACAAGTGATTTTCTGATTTTTTGAGGCTCTGGATGTTGAGGAACATGCCATAGGCTCGATTTTAGTCTGCAAAAAAGAAAAACGCACTTGATCATGTGTACATTATTTTAGTTATATAAACTGCGGGAATTATGAATGGAATATTTATTGTTTTTTGTACTTTTAGTTGTGTATGAGTGTATTTGTGGATAGGCTGCAAGAAGTACCTATTAAAATTAATAAAAACTCACTCACTTGTTGGATCGTAACTGGTTCTTCCGAGCTACAGCCTGGAGGTGTTTCTTCTTCATCGTCGTTGGCATTGATCTGTTGTTGAACGGACCGCGTCTCTTTCTCCGGCTGTTTGAGTGCTTCAACGGTTGGATGTTTTCTCATCATGTGTTTTTTTCAAATTTGACACTGTTGTTTTGTACAATATAACGACTGCATAAATTGCATTTTGCTAAGTGTTTCTGAGGATCTAATATGGGGAAAACATTCCAGACCACACTTCTTGTGCGTCTATTCATTTCTAGATTTCTACTCCCTGATTCTTAATCACATAGATCTCAAATTCAAAGATAATAATTGCGTTATGAAGATCCACAATCCCCAATGAAACAACAACAAACTCCTAATTCATAGCCCTATGCAGTCTATACCCGTTTAACCGGATTAACACGATTTAAATTGAAATAATATGAGAATCAATTAATCAAAACAGTCATTTAATAAGTGCTACACAAAGCAAATATAATATTCAACATAAAAGTCGCCGCCCTCTATACTGATTATACTCTATAATAAATCATTCCTTCTTTTCGGCACGTAAAAGACCACTGTCACTGGTGACGCGATAAATTTTATGTCGAATCGGAATAGGTTAGAACTGTAATAGGTATTAGGATTAGCGTTTTAAGATCCTTTACACAAATAGATCACTATGTAAAAATCGACCTCTCCTATTGGTCGATCCATCTCGTATTACAATATGTCTTCGTGATGCAATCACTTTGTGGCAAGAGCTCTCGTGGTTGAGAGGTTTTAGACGGCCGGGTCTCACCTGGACGGCCCGGGTTCAAACCCCGTTGTTTTTTTTATTATTTTTTTTAAGATTATGTTTCTAAACAGTTTTTTCTTGATTTTGGGTATATCTTGTGTTAGTTTGGGTTAGCACCTGATTAGTTTCCTTTTCTTGAGCCCCCGTAGCGAACGAAGCGAGCGGAGGGCCATGCGGATCGACCAATAGGAGAGGTTGATTTTTACATAGTGCTCTATTTGTGTAAAGGATTTTAAAATGCTTACCTAGGATTAGGAATGCAGAAATGTTAAAATGACGCTGCGCTAGCCGACCGGTAGTCTTGTCTTGAGAAGTAATAGTTTGGAGCTGGAACAGGTATTTGTAATAGGTTCGTGATGGGAACAGGAGCTGGTGATACTAGGTACAAGGAAAAGCTATTCCATAACACCTCTGGATCAGTCGTTCTCAGGTGAATACTGAAGAGGGCTGAAGATACAATGAGTCGAAATGTATGATGTTATTTATTTATTGATATGTAAACATCATACGCGGCGGTATCAGGGTAAATCTCGGCAAATGGGACGGAAATGTGTAAACCGGTGTGAAATCATAACCCATGCGCATTGAGAAACAGGCTGAGCCAGGACGGTCGCGATTGCAAGGACTCAAGTGGCGCTTCTAAACAGCTAGCCGCTAGGGCGGTATTAGATTTTTATGTCCATGATGTCGATATCGGACATATTATGTTTACACATCAGTGTCTCGAATACTAGCAGACTCACTCAATTTTTTTTTATTATGCTCCATTCCAGAGTTTAAAATAAACCAATTATTAATGAATATAACGCACATAGATAACATAGAAGCAATTAACCGTTTATGATAAGGAAGATATAACAGCAATCAAACTCCATTTTAGTATAACCTGATATACCTAATTTTAACAAGAAACTTATTAATAAATAATTAAATTGGGTCAGGCTTATCTCTGCTAACCTGCAATTAAATATATCGGAACGATCTTGATGTATGTTGTACGTATTCAATAATCGGTGCAAAGGTGACAATTTACCAATATTAGTCCGTCGGGGACCAAAAAAATCTATGAAATATCTAACCAGTCCACCTTCAAATAAAGAACGTTATGCAGTAATCTCAAATCAAGTACTTTCCGCCGATCGATCTTGTAAAGAGGAAAACGAAAGCCGACTGAGTATCGTGAGGAAAGCCAGACGCAGGATAAACACCATCAATTCAAACCGTATACATGGATAATTATTATACAAGTATCCCGCTTGCTTATCGCTTGAAGTGCAGAAAGACTCATCTGTTAGGTACGTTGAGAACCAATAGAAAACTCTTGCCACAATATGTTAAAACTTATAAGAGTCGAGATGTTGGCCAAGCAAGTAAAGGTTTATTGTACCAAAATGGAGACAAGTGAGACATGTGAATGCTATCAACCAGAAGATCAGCTCTAAGAGCTAGTACTTCCAAAAGTGAAAAACACACCCATAATAAAGCCAGAATATAAATATGGCAAAACACAATAACATCGAGTCATCTACCGACCTTAGCGACCAAATGGCAACCTACGGATCTGTTTACGTCATTGTATTAAGTGGTACCGCAAACCTTTATTTGAAATTATATAGAGAACAAGACTGACAAATGCTAATTTTTTGAATAACGAGATCGCAACAAATAAGAAAATAAACATCACAGAATTCAAAGAGCAAATAATGCTTGACCGCGCTGACACGCTCGGCGCGGGCATGCTTGCTAAAACCAGAATTGACGAGTATTAATTGGTCACCATAAAATTTCTGTTATAATAATTTTCTATGATATCCCTTGCAAAAAGAAAGAAATAGATATATATTTAAAGAACGCACTCTTCCAGTTCCAGAAAGCAAAAATAAGCTGCGCCGGAAATGATGCAAATCTTTCGTGAATTTAATCTATTCTAGGCAAAAATACCGTTGACATACAAACGTTATCCGCTATGTGCAGCTGTTGGGTGGGGAGGAAGTGAAAGATTGTGCGCGCCTGTGTCAATGGTTTGCATCTTAACGATCACGTCTTATGATTGTAATATAATAATTATTGAAATAAGGGAATTCGCAAATGTTGTATTATTAGTTAAAACTTCAACAATGCGAGATTAATATTAGGGTAGTATATTTTTAAATTACTTGCTATAGCTTCGAGGTTTAAAATACAATTTTACTTCGAAATATTTCATAAAATTGGCAGAAATCGTTACTTATTGCTTTAAAATATCCATATTCTCCGATCATGACTCATTTCCCCCATCTTCCAATCGTTTTAAATTTGATTTCATGGAAATAACTCTATCTTCTTACCATAAAAACTATACGCATGAATACGCTAAAAGCAAAATTTTGCGTCGAAATCTGCCGTCAGACACTTCTTCTAAACGACAAAAAATTTCCAAATTTTCTTCTCCTGGTAAATGCGACTGCAAAACTGGCCTTATTTTATTACTTTACAAGGGATGTAATTTGCTCCTTTAATAATTGGCCTTAAAACTATGCTATAAACAAATTGTTAAATGCGATCATGCGAAACGTATTTCATAATTCTCTTATAGAACTTCATGTTCCCTTGAATAAAATATTATATAAACGTCCGTGCAAAGTTTCATTACCGCATTGCGATATAGCTAATCTGGCGCGCTTCACGCCTTGCACATACCTCCCTCGGCACTAATGAAACACTCCACTACAATATGTATTTTTTAATTCCTCTTTTATATTCGTGGCTATCTAAGCTTGTCATCGCGCGGGTAAAAAGTGTCACACAAAGCGAATATCATTTTAATATGTTTGCTTAACGAAAGTTCTGTTCTGTTCTGTTAAAGTGGAGCTTTGTAAATATATTGGAATCTCTAGTTGGCGCAATTTCCAGATAATCTTAAGATTCTTTTTAGTTATTTCTTATACAAGTAGGCAAATAAATCCTATAAGCCTCTCGGGGGATAGTGGAAATATATTTTTTCCTTGGATTATTTATAACATGTAAGGGGATTTGTTATTAATATATGTTCCCTTTAATTGGTCTCAGGAGAAAGATTTTTGCTGTTATCCTAGGCATACAAATTGCTATTTCTATGTTTTGTATTATCTACTCATAAAGGTTTAGTAAATAAATGAGTGTCATAATGCACCCAATTGTGTATAGCAACCACAATAAATCGCGTATTTTAGAACTGTATTTTTATAGTTATTCGATAAGTTTGTATCGAATAACTTAACTAAATACAGTTCTAAAATATGTGATTTACGGTGGTTGTTATACACAATTGGGCCAATTATGACAGTCATTTATTTACTAAACATTTATGAGTAAATAATACAAAACATAGAAATAGCAGAAAGAGCAAATTACTATTATATATTCATATATTACCGGCGCCGTACTACCAAATTTTTCATTATATTATTTTGCAGGAAATCGAAATGTACCATAGGATGTAACATCAGCGGTAAATTATTATTCTTACTAAGAAGATCCAAAATATCCTTTTAACATTTCATTATTTATTTAAATAAGTAACTATTGTTATTATATTAAAAGTATAATATCATTATATTAACATACTAACACTAAATTATTTAAGTAAAACTTATCTCAAACATTTATCAGAGTGGTCACTTTTACCTATTACCCATATATTTACAAGTTGTTTTTACTCTCCTCAGCCTAAAATTACCCCATAGGATAAAAATATTTGCACATCAAAAAATTTTTTAAAATTATTTTAAGATCTTTTTTATAACATTTTCTTTATCTAGTAGAAAAGCTATTAAAAATCTTAATGATATTTAGATATACATTATTTTGTATGTACATGTAATTACATTTCTCAGGCAGAAACTTTTGTGATGGTTATTATGAACATGAAGTATCTCACTGATGAGTTTACCCAAAAAATTACGCCATAACCTGTTCTAAAGTGAATATAAGCAAATTACGCAGACATCAGACATAGCTGCCTGCTCACTGATGCTTTCTGAGATACCTTTTAAAGTATAGCAATATTTTAGCATGTTTGCTGCTATATGTCTAACTTCCTATAAACATAAACCCCAAGAAATAGGATACTTTCAGCTGACACAAAACTATTTCCCTCATAAGATGGTAGATGTAACATTGTCTCCGTTTGAAAGAAGAAGGGTTTGTGTCTTTTTTACATTCATATGCAAGTCATTACACACACATTACTGTCTACCCTTTGAAGCAAAAGAACCTCGTCACTTTCAAAAAAAATTAGTATGGCGTCATCAACATATAAGACCATACAACCTTCTGTATCATTTGGTAATTCATTGGTAAACGGAATGTAAATGAGTCCAAAGAGATAATGGTTATTGTACACCTCTTTTAACTAACGTCTATTTACATTTTACATATCAAATTTCCCTCCTTATCAAGCTCTAAAACATATTGTGTCCTATGTGATAGATTTGATCTTACAAGCCGAATATCAACACCCGTAACACTATTCATTTACATTTTTTTGAGTAGAACTTCATAATTAACCCTTGGACAAGTCCACAAGCATAGCCATTGTGGTTCTATTATTATTTTTTATGGAAGTGGCGCACACACTAAAGGGAGATCCTATGGCACTCGACGAGCGGTGTGTGTGCGAAGATGCTGATTGAACGTTCTTGAACAGTTGTAGGTTGTAGTTAGGGGGAAACAGATTTCCTGGGAGTGAGTTCCACAGTAATGCAGTGCATCAGACCAAGGAGTCCTTATAAAAGGACGTTCTATGTGTTTCCAGTTGTACTACGAACGCGTGCGCTCTTGCCGCTTGTCGCGACCGTTTAAGGCATTGCTGGGGGCGGGATGATGAGGGCCATATCCTGGGAACACCTACCGTGAAAATATCTGTAAAACAGGGACATTTCGGCCATATGTCAGCGGTATTCCAGACTATCCAGATCCCGGGTCAACTCTGGATCGCCAACGAGACGCACAGCTCTCTTTTGAATGGAATCCAGCAGCTTTAAGGTGGGCTTAGATGCGGCACCTCATAAGTTAGGCACGGTCTTATTTCTGCTTCATAGAGCAAGACCAGCTGCTGCGGTGTATACAATTTTTTGTTGCAAAATATCGCACCAAGCTTCTGCGAGGCTGATTTTGCGATGTTAGCAACGTGGTCATGCCAAGCCATATTGCTGTTGACCGAAACACCCAGTGGTCCGATTGACGAGGATGAAGGAATGGTCGATCTTGCCATAATGATATTAGGGCCTGATGTATTGGGTTTCTTGGTAAACGTGGCTACTTGAGGTTTTATTGCATCGAACTAGACCGAATTCCTGTCACCTTAGGTTCGAAGATTCTTCAAATCTTAATTAATTGTGTCAATCTGCTTCTGTCAGCGGTGATAAATCTCAGTCGCTTGTAAAAGTTTTTCTGATCTATGATCTGCAAAACTGTAAGCACAATTATCGGTTTCGGTTAGCAGGTAATTAATATAGATGAAGAACAGAGTTAGAAGAAGAAGAAGGAGGAGGAAGGGACCCACCAGCGAGTCCTGAAGGGGCTCGCCAGTGCCCTTACCCAGAAGGGGCCAAAGTGAAATAGCTTCTATATAAATGTTATGAATTCTCCTTCTTTTTCCTACGTCAGTCACTCAAAGTGAGTAGGTGGATAAGGACAATACCCTTCTTGGTTCGGGCCGTGGCGTGGCCCGGGAAGTACTGAAAACCCTCCAATTTGTTCTAGAGGAAAGAAGTTCCCTACAGGGATACGTTTGACTACTCGCGTAGCCTTGCGCACGGGTCCTAACGTGTTCCGCTTTGTTACAAAATTACAAATTTTCAAAGACATACATAGTACACCTAAATACATGATAGCATAAATAAAACCTTTAAATCCCTGGTAAAACAGCTAGACGGGAGCACCCAGCAGTTTATCCTGCACGAATCCGCCTAACAAGTCCAGTTGGTCCTCTTCAGTTAGTCTTCTTACTATTTCCTCAGGTCCAGGTAGGTTGGCAGCTTCCAGGATCGCCCTTACTTGGTCCCTCTGCTCCACGTAGTCGACGCAACTGTACAACCTATGTTCAGGATTGTCCTCTTCAGCTTGACATGCGAGACACGCGGCAACTCCAGATTTGCTGATCTTGCAATAATAACCTGCAAATTGAGACCATGTCCTGTTAATAACTGTGTAATCTTGCGATTAAATTTAAGTCCCACAATGCCCCTTCGCTATATGCTAGGTAAAATCTGATGAGTCCATCTGCCAGTGGAAGCCTGATCCCATTCTCTCTGCCAGGTTGTCAGTGCTCTCTGTCTAACACTTTCTTTGAATAACTTCTTGTCAAATCTAGGTTCGGCTTGAATCTAAACACCATCTCTACCAATCACTAAGCCCTTCTTGTACCTAATGTGATCTATTCGCTCGTACATCATCTACTTCAGTGGCGGAATGTAAGCTAATACGGCCGCAGCCTGTGCGGACACCGTCCGGTAGGCTCCAATGATGGTCCTGGCGACTAATCCTCTAATGGAGTTTAATTAATTCCTTATTCTCACGTGCTGAAGCTTCTGCTCGAAGATCTCCGGATTATAGTAAAAGAGCGGCATAATTGCTCCATCAAAAATGGTCTTCAAAGCCTCGAGAGGAGGCTGAAAAACTCTAGGCAATGACCTTCTGAGCCACTGAAAAATAGTCCTGGATTTGGCACAAATATATTTAATATGAGCTTGAAAAGTGAGCTTCTCATCAAGGATAACTCCCAAGTATTTGAACTGCTGTGCCCTAGTTATCCTGGCTATTCCAATCCTCACAGAGGGATTCCTTGTAAGCTTCCTGCCAAACCCCATGTATTTCGACTTCTCGTGTGATATACTCAGCTTATTGGTAATCGCCCATTCCTTCACCTTCTCCAGTGCTCTGTTCATCTGAGTTTCCAACGCTGGTCTGCTGTTGGCACAGGTGACGATTGCAAGATCATCTACAAACGCCTTCATCTTGCTCTCCTCGATATCATCGAAACTGTCCAGAAGTTGATCAACCACCAAATTCCACAAGCTAGGTCCCAGTTTGGAACCCTGTGAGCATCCTCTCTCTAATTCTCTCCTGAGCGTTGCTGGGCCAGCCTCGCCAAGATAGCTCACCGTCCAGTCGAACAGGTACTTAGGTAGTTCTCTTTCCTTGAGGGTCTTCAAGACCGAAGGCCACCAAACGTTATTAAATGCTTCTTCGATATCTAAAAAATACATCCTTTTTACTTATATCTATTATCTACTCCTTCCTTACTCATTGACTATGAGTTCAGCAATGTCGTCGAAGCCCGTTGTAAATTGGGCGTTTCTCTCCCTGGTCTGTATAATATCCATCACCTTCTTGCTCTTGCCAGCCACTAGCCTGTCAGAAAGGTCCCATAGATCCTCGCTCAAATTATTGGTGACGAAATCGTGCCATGACTTATTCTTAGCCTTGATTATTTCGGCATTTAGATGCCTGCCCTTTTCCAAGTACGTGTCTCTGAGTCTATCTTTGTCGGGCCCAGCCGGTCCTCTTTGATATGTTTTTCTAGCTCTTTGAGTCCTCTTTTCCTCGTCGATAGCATCGCTCCACCACACAGGCCTATCTATATAGACTCTTCTTTTGGGCACCGTCATTTCCGTAATGAGCTTCAGTTCTTCAATTAGACCGTTGACCCTTTCGTCCACATGTTCGATCGTAGGCCTTCAAAGCAACTGTGAAAGTATTGCGCCCTGAGGCACACTCCACGTACAGAGATCGGATTTAAGGAAGCTGACAAGCCAGCTGCAGAGAGACGTTGGCATTCCGAAGGACGGCAGCTTGTTGAGCAATTTAAGAAACATAAAACTTTAAAGTGGGCTTGACATATTGCTTTTATTATTATATATTTATTTTTTTTTTTCTAAATCCGTTTTGTTGACCTGTTAAGAAGTAATTATTTTTCAACATTTTCGTCTAGCGCCAGAGGATCTCCCAAATGTATATGTCGATTATAAATTATGTTTCAAATATTAGACCTGCTTTCCATTTTGTACAAGACCCGGACATGAGCGTGCTTCAAGACATCCGGAAAAACACCATTCAAAAACATAATCTTATGTTCTTGAATGGTTTGAATTATGTATTTCAAAGGCTGTACAATCACTTCTGCAGCCTCTTTTAAATTCGGTTTTGGAATATAATTTCTCCCTATCGATTTTTTAAACCCCTTATACACCCCGTCGCTTCCTTCCCAGTCACCGGACGAAAGAACACCGATGACTGACATCTAGATATAAACTCAGCAACACATTGAAAAATAACGTCATTAATGCACGTTTCAACTTCTGAAGAAGTCATCAAATTGGCCCCTTCAAAATTATTAGATAGCATTGTAATTATTGCCGACTAAGCACAAACAGTGATTATCCTATTTGCTCCAACGTCCGAATTTTGGGACGTATATCCTTTTATTGTTGAAAGTTAATTGCTGTGCAGGGTGTAAATCTAGCTATGATTAGTCATTAATAGATGACACTTAGAAACATTTAATTGGTGTAAAATGTATTTTCCATTTGGCACTTTCCAACCGATAGGATATTGTCGCTTTTTAATTGTAATTTTTTGTGTTCATTAAACCGCACCAGTCGCATTAGAAATTTCAGATCAAAAATAGTGCAAATAACATAAAAAAATGAGCGATTCTGCTAGTACTCGAGACTGATGTGTAAGCATATCCTATAACGACATCGGTTGTAAAAAAATGACAACAGCACGTTGTGTTCCAAGCGGTCACCAATCCAAGTACTAACCACGCTCGACGTTGCTTAACTTCAGTGATCGGACGAGAACTGGTATTTTCAACCTGCTATGGCCGTTACCTGTACAGGGTGGCTCGAATTCGTGTCTATGTATGGGGAACTCGAAAACCGTAAGAGATACAGTGTCGGTCAAATTAAGGCAAAATTGCGCATTTAAGTACCTAACAATATGCCGTTTAGAAAGTTTTAAAAATCCGAGTATTTCCGGAGATATCCGAAAAAAAACCGAAATTTTGAAAAATCGTTTTATTTTTTTCCTGGGTTTATTTAAAAACGGATTTCAAATCTAATTGCACTCTTGCATTGCCACTTTTTCCGCTCTATCCAATGATGATATCCGGTTTGAAATCCGACGTTTCGTCTTCAAGGGATCATCATCAACTTTCTTTTTTTAAATACGAACTTTAATTTTTTTTATCGTTTTTCAGATGTTATTCGCGTTATTACTATGAGTATGTGTTTTTATTTTTTTTTATTTTTTTTATTATTTTTTTATTATTTTTATTTTATATATTTTGCATTGGCGTGATTTTAAATAATTTAAGGTAGGTACTTTTGAAATTTTCATATTCTATAAAAATATTTTATTTGTTTTATGCATTAAGTGGAAAATTGGAGCCCGTATTAAAAATTAAAAATAGTAAAATTATTTTTTACGAGAATATGGCCACGAACTACTACTCAAACAAGTTACTTAGTGCATTTTATTTATAAGCAAAATTCCAATACGTGTTTTTCCATCAAAGTTCCTATAGTATCACGTAGCATGATTATAAATTGTTGATGTTCTCTATTAAATAAATTTTTTAATTGGTTAAAAGTTGGGAATATTTTATCTTTGCAGTAAGCAACTTGTTTGAGTAATAGTTCATGGCCATATTCTCGTAAGAAATAATTTTACTATTTTTTATTTTTAATACGCTCCAATTTTCCACTTAATACAAAAAACAAAATAAAATATTTTTATAGAATATAAAAATTTCAAAAGTACCTACCTTAAATTATTTAAAATTACGCCAAAGCAAAATATATAATAATGAAAAAAATAATAATAAAAATTAAAAAAAATATATAAAATAAAAAAGATTAAAAATAAAAATACATAGTCATATTAATAACTCCAATACCATCTGAAAAAAGAAAAAAAAAATAAAGTTCGTATTTAAAAAAGGAAAGTTGATGATGATCCCTTGAAGACGAAACGTCGGATTTCAAACTGGATACCATCATTAGATAGAGCGGAAAAAGTGGCAATGCAAAAGTGCAATTCAATTTGCAATCCGTTTTTAAATAAGCCCAGGAAAAAAACAAAACGAATTTTCAAAATTTCGGTTTTTTCCGGATATCTCCGGAAATACTAGGAATTTTAAAACTTTCTAAACGGCATATTGCTAGGCACCAAAATGCGCAATTTTGCCTTAATTTGACCGACACTGTATCTCTTACGGTTTTCGAGTTCCCCATACATAGACACGAATTCGAGCCACCCTGTACATTTTAGCTTGTTCAGAGAATAAAAACAAACACATTCGCATTTATAATATTAGTCAGGATTTTTTAATAATACTTACTGACAGCTTCGGTGTGGATTAATTCACTGCACAAATTCGACACGAAAATCTAATGCCACCAGGAATAACATCAACATATGGACACAGCTTATTTTCCTTATAATCTTGGGCCGACATCCTTTGATTTGGGAAAGTCAATAACCAACTTTTTAAAATTTTAGAAGAGGGCTATGACTCGATATTGTTTTAAACGTCTGGGCATGTGAATAATACTTTTGACAGTTCGTTTAATTTAAAAAAATAATATGCTTTTTAATCGTCTAAATTCGTTTAAAAACGATTTTAAATGGCAAATTGTATAAAAATCCGAAAATTCGGACTTTTTTAGGATGATAGCCGTGGCTCCGGACGAATTTGTCGTGGATTTTGTAGCGAAAATTCATTTTAAATGCAACCGTCCATTAAAAATATGCTGTGCCATGGATCCAAATACACTGCGAATATAATATAATAAAAATAATACATTTGACGGTTCGTTTAATTTAAAATATGCTTTTTTATCGTCTAAAATCCGATTAAAATGATTTTAAATGCCAAAATTGTATAATAATACCGCCTAGCGGCTAGAATCAGGTTACACATTCTGTCCCCACATCTCCGTCCCCACATTTCCGTCTCCCCATTTCCGTCGCATTTGCCGAGATTTACCCTCATACCGCCGCGTAAGATGTTTACACATCAAAAATACACCAAATTTTGTAAACATTGACTGTAAAATAGGTGTTTTTCATTGCGTTCCAGATTCTGACATTTGATGAATTAGTTGGGTTGAGTGAAATTTTGTTATGAGCGCTTCCAAAATCATTGTGCAACAGAAATATGAGCGTTCACAAAAAATAAAACAATTATTTGAAAATTATGTAATGAAGAATTTTTAGCGGTTTGGAAAATATTGATTTAGCAGTAATACCTCTAGATACAGATTCCAAATGATATCGAAGAAAATGGAGATGTTGAAGGCACTCTTGAGGCGATTACAAATTCCGCTGAGGAGTCTGAGTTAAGAGTGATGATGAATCATTGTTCATAAAAAGCTAGGTTACCCAAGAAGAATAAAAAAAACCAAAGTAAATATAAAGTAAATATTTTAGACACTATTCTAGGCCCGTCATCAGAAAATAGCTACAAAGATAGAAAGTCTCGTTTCGCAGGCATGGGCAAACGGACAATGTGGAATATACCGGAGTGAACAAACAATCAAGATAAATATATAAAGACAAATAGTTTATCAGAAAATAATTTTGAAAATGCTATGAAATAGTTACAGAAAAAAGTCCAGTTGATTTTTCCTGGTATTGTTTGAGGGCAGTTTTGACTATATAATGCAACAAACCGTCTAATATGCAAAACAGCAAAATAATGATTTTTTTATGACAAATGTTTTAGAACGTTGCCCCAGGAAGACATCTACTGACGGAAAACTTCAGATGCTGGACTACCTTTAGTTTTCAACGCATTGCCTAGAAGACGGCTCAAAGAAACAATAAGATATTGGCGGACAACACAAATACTGATAAAAGTGAAAAATTTTTCAAAACACGACTTTATTAGGTAGGTAACAATAAAATAGTTGTTTAATATAATATTTATTTTGATTGCGAAGGTATACAATAGACAGAAACTGCAATTTCGGACTTGTCTAAATTTATTGGACGACAGGACGTTTTAGGGATTAAATCACCGACCGATATCAATATTTGATAGCGGTCGGTGATTTACTATGAACCGAAGCGCCGTGTTTTCAGGTAAACTGATAATTGGTACAATTAAAATCCGAAACTGCTTTTAAATAATCGACTAATTTAAACATGCTCATATTTTACTGACTATGAATAATCATCAAAAACTTATACAGAGGGATAAATTTAATCAAATCAATCAATATAATAATCAGGAAAGTACAACTGATTCATTCACTGCCGCTGAAATATTTATAGAAATAGGGAAAAAAATGTTGTGTATATCAAAACACATTTGTATTTTAATAGTAATTGTAAATTTAAATAAAATAAATAAATAAACATATTTTAATATTATAAAATTATTCATCACACAATATTAACATTTGCCATAAAATCTACTTATCGGATAAATTGTTAACAGAAATAAAAAACTGTTGTGCAGCCTAAAATGATGCAATTTATCCCTAATCATGTTGTTCTATAAAAATATAAATTATGTACCAAGAGATTATGAATTTTGCATTTAAAATGTTATTGTTAATTATTTCTCTATTAATATAAACATAATAACAATACATATTAATATTATGGTCAGGTTTCCCCAATTTATTATTTCCTAATGCTTTATAGCTTTTTTTTTAATAGAAAAGGAGTTAAATTGTTTTTTACGTGCGCTTATTAAATTTTTTTATTTAATTTTTAAGAACAACCTTGAAAAGTTTCTAGTCGCTAAGAATTAAAATTTAAGGATTAGAGAGAAATAGATCATCAGAAAATAAAAAAAAAATAAAAAGCACAAAATACATAAATATGTCGACACACTACAGCAAGATAAGAATTGAAGGTCCCACAGCCCCAAGGACAAAAAGTAAACAAAAACCTTGTGATATACAAAGAAAATTAAGAAATTGGGTAAAATCTGCATACAAAATAGTTGAATTTAGAAAATTTTTTACTAAGTACTAATAAATAGCAGGGAAGAATAAAACATTAGGAAGTTAGGTAAACCCGGCTTATATTTGAATCACAATTTTCCAGGTTTTATAAACCACTGGCTATCTTAGACATAAATAACAGTAACATAACCATACCACCGAACATTAACTGTAATAAGAAGAACAACTCAACCGCGGCAGCTTTGATGTGGGTGTTAAGCAAGGGCTACAACAAAGGAATCGTTGATTTTTGCATGGTTGCTTGGCAACGGTTGGCAGACTCTAGCCGCACGCAGGTCGAAATTTAATAAAAGCTGACCAGATACGATATTTTCGTGTGCTTTATTTTTAATCAAATTTATGACGAAATTATTTATAACACTATAGTACCCTAACTGGCTCTGGAAAAAAGAATTCATATCTTTTGAATTCAAACATACATTATGGTTTTTCATTAGTGTTATTATTTTCGCCAAATAAATATTTTCATAAAGTTTGTATTCAACTGGATGTTTTAAAAATCTATTAACATTTTTAATTACTTATTGATAACAATACTCAGGATATGTAATAACTAATTGGTCGGGATAAATAATTGCTTAAAACCATAAAGAAGGGTGTGGTATTTTAATTAACCACTTTTAATGAACAGTATAACATAGGGTGGTGAGAGAAATTGAAACATGTATTCGGTATTGATATAATTTAATAATGCAGGTGTAAATTGCATTTAAATTTAATGAAGATAAATAAACAGTGTTTTCTATGTTAAATAGAAAATATATATGTACAATTCTTAGACTAAAACTTTCAATCACTCATCATTCGTTCAAGTATAAAACTAAAATTACAAAAGCTTTCTTAAAATTAGAAATGTCTACTGAAGAGTCTTGATTGTTTGATTTAAAAATTAGTTTTTATCTTTCTTGTTTTAATACTTCGTTCTCCAACTTAGCGACTTTCACACAGCATACCTTTTCACTTCGACTGCTTTACCTGCCTTGCTTTACAGGAATTCGACCAGGAATGTTAGTCTGCCTTCCGCCATTTTATGTTCCAATTTCCAACGGGAACGGGGATGCTATCGTTTCTAACTTCGAAGACTTGCTTTAAAAAAGCTCAAAAGGAGGTCTTTGTCCAACCTTGGACAAAGATAACTGAGGTGCACGAAATATTCTCTAATATCTGTGCATACAAGAGAAATTGGCCCAAAAAGGAATTTGACCTTTGGCCGGAGAACAGCACGTTTTACTGCTATTTAAGCGAACGTCTTAACTGAACTGCGAGGCTAGAGAGAAGCTGGACTGATCTAGTACATTTTAGTGGATGTAAGACACTTTCAAACTAATTAATTGCCTCAAACAGAGCTAGGACAGGGCTAGATGTTTTTGGCGCGGAAACTAGGAGAGCTGTGACGAGACAGATCCTACGTGAATGAGTGTTTGCTACGCACTAACTTGAATAATTTCTTTCGTCGAACGGCTACTGGCGCCACCATCAAATAAAAAGTGGGGATTTGGCGGTTTGCCGAATTCATTTGAAATTACAAGGGTAGAAGCTGTTTTCTTTCTTTATTTGACAGGCTGATTGTTCACAAGGCTGACGGAGACAAAAATACATTAACTTGAAAACGATTACAAACGTTTTCCTTTACTAGTGAAAGTTGGCTCTATTGTAATCTCTTATATTGACAGCACTGCTGTACAGGTTCGAATTAAGAGATCGTCCTTCTAGGGTTGGACTAAGGGGTTTTAAAGAACTTGACATTTGCTGATTTAAATGTACAAATTGGGTTGTACCCGGGGTGAAATAAATCTATTTTAAATTTAATTATGGCCCATTCATTCTACATACATACAGGGTGTTAACACCAAACTATACAGTGAAAAACGATAGTTTCTACACGTGTTGGGGTGTTTCCCCAACATATTCCCCCGCCATGAAGATCCCATCTTCATTAACGAGAAAGAGAGAGTAAACACTTCAACTGAGAAATAAATACCATCTATTTACAGAACAAAAACAAAAGAATAATTCTTTAAGAATTAAAGAGTACGACGGCAACACCGCCTGGGGGTTTATTATATTCAGAAACACAAACAACATAATACTTCCGTAAGTATTAAAGAGAACTACGGCAACATCGCCTGGGGTTGTCAACAGACAACAAACAGAGAATACTTTTTTTAAGTATAACGGGGAACGACGGCAACACCGCCTTGGGTTTACTAACATACAAACAAGACAATACTTCTCCAAGTATTGAACGGAATGACGGCAACACCGCCTTGGGTTATTGAGACACGCAGAAATCTAACACGCATTACACGCAAAGAGTTCTAAAAACAAGCTGAAAGAAAGCGCGTTAATAGAGAGGGCACTTCGCGAAGTACAACATTCAACATAATCTCAATTACATTAAATCATCAATCATTGAGTATTGTCATACTCGGGCAAAAGAGGGCAACACTTGCTTATGATACAAACGGTGATTCCGTTTCCTAACACTAGAGAATGAGTTATACAGCTTTTTATGCTCAAAAGGTGGCATGAGGGGTAAATTAACTAAATTATTGAGAGAGTTTTGTTCAGAGGCTTGAACACACAGAGGAACACCGCCGTACACGTCTCTACGTGCAGGGTTGTTAACACTAAGAGGAATTGAACGCTTGTTCACACATACATCACCGTACACATCTCTATGTGCAGGATTATATACACTGAGAGGAGGAGCTGAACTATCATTCAAACATACACCACTGTACACGTCTCTACGTGCAGGGCTATACACACAGAGATGAGTTGAACTATTGTTCAAACGAGGATTGAAAACAGGAGCGTTTCCTGCAATTACCCATCCTAAATAAGTATTTTGCAAGACAGGGAGGTTCTTACCTAAACTATATACACCATTTAACATCAAATCATAGTAGAGATCAGCACCGATCAACATATCAATGTCTGATGGGGAAGCATAATGCGGATCACTTAATCTAAACTGACTGGGGATATTGATTTTACCTTTTTCAATGGGGACTTGCGGGAGTTTGCAAGTTATGTTGTCGAGTACAGCGCAAGTCAGCTTAAAACTTCTGTTATGATACACATTAGAGTATAGCCTCAAATCAACCATCTTATTCGACTTCATACTGCCTTGAGAGATTCCACTTATGTGAAGTGACTTGTTATAGGGAACATAATTTAACTTCTCTACAAGCTGATTGGTTACAAAAGAGTTCTGGCTTGCAGAATCTAAGAGAACTTTTGCTTGAACAGGACGTCCATTCGCAGCAAACAGAGTTACACGGGCTGTAGCTAGCAACACATGAGAGTTATTATTGGAGAGAGTGGATAAGTTCAATGAATGTGTATCTTGTGACTGACTTTCTGTACTTACATTAAAACGAGGGGCTCTATTCTGAGGTATCAAAGGGGGAGCTCTATTTTGAGGTGTCTGAGAGGGGTCTCTATTCTGAGATATCTGAGGGAAACACCTATCTTGAGGGGATCCTCTATTTTGAGGAGGCAGGGTATCATGCTCTTGAAAGAAACATGACTGACTTCTGTCGAGAGAGTGCCTATCTATAGGCTGATCACTTTGAGGACCATGGGCTGCTGAGTTTTGATTATCAAAAATATTATCTTGAAATGAGGGAGAATTATGGCCATTAAAACCATATTGAGCTGTGTGTACTTGAGAGTTATGCAAAAGAGTATGATGTTTCTGAGCACACAAAGAACATCTTCGAGTAGAGGTACATTTACTTCTCGAGTGACTAGTACCGAGACAGTTAAAGCAAAGTTTCTTACTTTCTACAACTTTCTGCTTATCAAACAAGCTTAACTTTTTAAATTTATCACAAATATATATTTTATGAGAATTTTGATTGCAAAAGCTGCACAGAACTAATTTGTTTTGTTGCCTGACATGCAACGAGACTCCTTTTGTAGAGTTTTTCTGAGTACTGTCTACAGAAGACAAGTTTTCTAATATGGTACACCTTTTGTGTAAGAAATCAAGAAATTGAGTGAGATTTGGCAACATGTTAATATCTCGCTCTGTCTCGAAGGCTTTACGAGTGCCAAAATCCAATTTTTTCTCAAATAAATAAATTAAGAGAAATTCCCAGAGTTGTTCGTAAGAATAATTAAGATTATCAATTAAATCAAGATTTTTCTTTAGATCAGTTACAAATTTTCTTAAATTAGGACCAGTACATTTGACAACAGAGTCTATTTCTAATAGTGAGATGAAATGAGCATTAATCACCGTCAATTTATTTGCGTACCTCTCTTTTAATAAGTTAATTGCAACTTCAAAGTTATCATTTGTTGCATGTAAGCTTTCAATGATCTTTAGAGGTTCGTCTCTCAAAAATGACTTTAAGTACATACATTTTTGTATATTGGTGATCGAGGCATTGTCTGTGATTAATGTGTCAAACAATTGAATGAAAGAGTTCCATTCAGATATTTTACCATTAAAAGGATTGATCTTTATCTCTGGTAATCTTACAGGAGGGGGAGAGGGGCTCTGCTGAACCACAAATTGAGAATTCGGAACAACTTGAGTGGGTGGAGTTAACTTATCAATACATTTTTGTATGCGAACTAATAAATCACAGCAAGTTTGTTCCACATCCTCACGAACTTCAGTGTCAAGCGTTTCATAACCAGATATACATTCAATCGAGTCTTGAATTTGATTATACTTACTGAAAGCAAGTTCTAATCCATTGTATTTTAAAACAAAATGTTTGATTTCATTTTCTTTGTCTGCATTTGCTTGCATCCATTTATTTATTCGTGTGATTGCACCCTTGACACTGGTTCGTTGAGCTTTTAACTGTTCGTAAGTCATTATGAAATATTTTTAAAAACACACAGTACAGAAATATACAAATATCAATATAAATGCAATATATCAACACAACATAAAAACAGATATAAACAGTGCATATATAACAATATATCACTGAGGAAATAAACACAGTACACAAGTTTTTTATTAACAGTCAATTACAGAGTTTCGTATCACTTACCACGAAAGTCTTTCACTTTTTGAGCAGCCCTGGTAGTGTCTAGAGTTCTACTGGTTGCAGGAAGTCCATCGATTTACAACAAAATGGTGCGACAAAGAGTTACAGTAAATACCTAATTCAATTTACAGTAAACAATAACCAACTACATCAATATGACAACAAATCAAATCAAATATTTTATATCCCTTTTTACATGTTTCAATTCAATATTTTTCGAAGGACCTAGAGAATTTAGCTCGAATGAGCTCAATTTTAATTATCCGGCTCGATCGGATCAATTTTATGGTCGGGATAAATAATTGCTTAAAACCATAAAGAAGGGTGTGGTATTATAATTAACCACTTTTAATGAACAGTATAACATACGGTGGTGAGAGAAATTGAAACATGTATTCGGTATTGATATAATTTAATAATGCATTGATGAATGCATTGATTGTTTGATTTAAAAATTAGTTTTTATCTTTCTTGTTTTAATACTTCGTTCTCCAACTTAGCGACTTTCACACAGCATACCTTTTCACTTCGATTGCTTTACCTGCCTTGATTTACAGGAATTCGACCAGGAATGTCAGTCTGCCTTCCGCCATTTTATGTTCCAATTTCCAACGGGAACGGGGATGCTATCGTTTCTAACTTCGAAGACTTGCTTTAAAAAAGGTCAAAAGGAGGTCTTTGTCCAACCTTGGACAAAGATAACTGAGGTGCACGAAATATTCTCTAATATCTGTGCATACAAGAGAAATTGGCTCAAAAAGGAATTTGACCTTTGGCCGGAGAACAGCACGTTTTACTGCTATTTAAGCGAACGTCTTAACTGAACTGCGAGGCTAGAGAGAAGCTGGACTGATCTTTAGTGGATGTAAGACACTTTTAAACTAATTAATTGCCTCAAACAGAGCTAGGACAGGGCTAGTTTTTGGCGCGGAAACTAGGAGAGCTGTGACGAGACAGATCCTACGCGAATGAGTGTTTGCTACGCACTAACTTGAATAATTTCTTTCGTCGAACGGCTACTGGCGCCACCATCAAATAAAAAGTGGGGATTTAGCGCTTTGCCGAATTCATTTGAAATTACAAGGGTAGAAGCTGTTTTCTTTCTTTATTTGACAGGCTGATTGTTCACAAGGCTGACGGAGACAAAAATACATTAACTTGAAAACGATTACAAACGTTTTCCTTTACTAGTGAAAGTTGGCTCTATTGTAATCTCTTATATTGACAGCACTGCTGTACAGGTTCGAATTAAGAGATCGTCCTTCTAGGGTTGGACTAAGGGGTTTTAAAGAACTTGACATTTGCTGATTTAAATGTACAAATTGGGTTGTACCCGGGGTGAAATCAATCTATTTTAAGTTTAATTATAGCTCATTCATTCTACATACATACAGGGTGTTAACACCAAACTATACAGTGAAAAACGATAGTTTCTACACGTGTTGGGGTGTTTCCCCAACACTAATATTTAATAGATTTTGTTTTTTCTGCTTATTGCATATCGCTGGTGTTTTAATTTGTAAAAGATTGATATATTTATCAAATCATAATTACAAATTTGTAATATAATAACTTTTTTGTTAATGATTTCACCATATTTCTGAATACAAATATACTGTAATATGTACATTACGATTCTGACAAAAGAGATCAAGAAGAAAATCTTGCTCGAATTTGATCCATGTTTTTATATTTAATTAAATTTTGGCGTTTTGGTTGATTCTAAAATTGGTTAAAGTTAGCACAATATTTTTACAGCATATTTATTAAAATACTTATTTTATAATTGCATAAACTGGTAAAAATTTCCGAAAAATTACCTAATTTAATTAAAAATTAATTTTTTCTTTTATTAACACGATAGTCCAGGAGATTACGGTGATTCTTAATTTTAATGATTGAGATGACGGTGATTTTTAATTTTAATGATTAAGGAAAAGCAAATTTAATAGTTTATTCCTTATTTATGAAAAAAAACTTGTTCTAGTCACACAAGAATAAATCTTTCATTATTTTTTATTTTCTTGCTTCAGACTGAACTTATTTAACTATAGCGTTTAAGCAATTGTTTGAAATACGTCAAAGCTTTCCCAACCAAAGTAATAATACAAAATTTCTCAAATTAAAATTGAAAATATCTGAATTAACAGGAGATTTTCCCAGTGAGTTTAAGTCGACTTATACTGTTTACTATAAACATATTTTCAAATGGAATATATCAAGTAGGATCAAATAGATGTTTTTGAAAAAAAAATAAAAATTGACTTACAACTGTTGTAAATAAAAAAATATATATATATTGTAAAAGGACGCAAAACAGAAGCGTTCAGTGAGTGTAGTGAGCGATCCAAAACACCGAAAACAAAACCACTCCGAGAAAATTCAACACCACAGGAGTTAACTTATAACGCTCAAATCATGTGGTAACTTATCCGCAGCGAAAGTTCTCAAAACTATTGGTAACAAGCCCGAGCAGCAGCGAATCGTGAGTTTTTAAAATGGGAGTGCGTATGGTGAAAAGGACTTTCTGCGCCTGATGAAAAAGGCACGCCGCCCGGAGTATAACCCGCCGAAGGTGGAAAATTTAGGGGTGCCACGATCAATTCTTACCCAAAAGTCGTTAAAATCGTTTAAAAAACAAGAATTCGTCTCTTTCTTGAATGGCAGAATTATAGAGCAAACCCCATATTTTTTGCTTGTAAACTAACAAAGATATAATAAGAAACAATGAGAGGCGTCATGGGTTTACGCCGTAACTAATTCTGACCACCAATTTCATCGACTCTCAGTGTATCTTTCTCTTCGCCTTCAACCTTAGCATAGCTTTGTTTCTGTCTACGGCTGATGCAACACATTACATTATTATAGGTTTTATTTTATTTTCATTTTTATTATAAATCTTCTCGTTAGGTGTCAAAGTGCAATGTGCCATATTTTTATGTGTTTTTATTAAAGAATTAATAACTTTATGTGTTACATATTAAAGTACCTAGTAAACTGGGAGAAACATCGACATTTTTTGGGTTTGTGTTATATCTACATACATCTGTTTTAGCTGAATATGTCTGGATAAGTTGTAAGTTTATGTTTTAAATTTTAATTACAGCTTTTTTGTTGTAAGAATCAAGGAGCAAAATGATATCAACATTGGGATGTTGTTAAACCTCGCCAAGGAATATGCTTGTTGATGCAGCAAACAGGGTGTCTGGAAAAAGAGGTGCAATCCTTTAATTGCATATTTCATGTTTTACACTGAGACGGAGGGAAATTTTACTCAAATATACTATGTTCCAAGTTTATTTTATCCTGAGAAACTTACTTGTTTATATTGTTGGATACTATTAGTAGAGTGCTACTTATAACTTATTTTGACTTGTGTGGGCACCTCGGGGTTACAAGCTGAAATTTTCACAGAATGAAGGCTTTATTATATTAATTCAAAATCCGAAGGTAATAAAAAATCATAACGGGCAAAAGGGCAGTATACCTAAAAATCGAGATTATTATATGAACGTGCAGGATATTAAATTATAAATGTTTTCATATAAAATTCATCTACATTTTTGTACAAATTATATTTTTTATCATTGCTTGAAATATGCAGATTACATTGGCCCTTACGGCAAAATAAATAAAAAAATTGAGAAATATCTCCCTTCTAACCTGGGCAAAATCTGATTGAAATATACACATTTTTGTATTCACCTCGCATTCTCTCCGAAATGAAGGCTAAAATCAAAAACTTTTATTCCTGCAAAAAGTTTGCCTTAAGTATTTAGAATACATAGGTGCATGGATATATTTCTTTTTTCTCAAATGGTAATGGAAAAATAGAATTAAATGTAAAAAAGTAATTTTCTTCAAGCCGCGACCGTCAGATCTCTCGCTTCCCGAGTACTCTCGTATCTCACTTTTCTTTATAGCTTCCTCTCTCGCGCCTATTGTACAATACAATAAGTGCTTTTGCACCATTACGGGTTAGAATGCTAATAATAATAAAAGTTATTATTAAGTGAATAAAGTCAATGAAGACATTTTCCAACCCCAACATATTTTCGATTGTACTGAAATTTATTTTTCCTATACGTTGCTAGGTAATAAAGAAGTAGAAAGAAAATCATATACTTAATGCAACTGCTATTAAAAAAACTACCACCATTTATTCGGAATAGAAAAACTGAAAATGTAAAAAATCTTTATAATAACAAAATCTATTTATCTTCAGTGTCTGTATCTTCTTCAGGAATAGATACAATGACTTCAATATTGCCTTCCAGTACTTTTTGCATGATCCTATGCAACCTATTTAATTTCTTCTACGTCTACAGGCTTGCTTCCATACAATCTAATAAAAAATTATTTGATTAAGTTTTATTATGTACTTATTTAATTTAATAATAATTTACCTTTTTTTACATCCACATGCAATAAATACTTTTACATCCGAAGGAAATGCTGGTGTTGTTAAAATTGGGGATAATTTGGATATCACCTGCCTCCTCAAATTTCCATCCGTATTCTGTCACCTCTGGTAATTGGGGATTTGGTTCTAAAGAACTGAAGCACACCTTAGTTTGATATTGAGCTCTCATACTGCGAAATTTTAAACTATTTTTTGTAGGGACTAGTTTTATCAATTAGCGATGAATAGACCAATAGTGTCCTGAAATATTAGTAGACGAAATGTTTGGATTTGTTGAAAATAATTTTATGATAAATTTCTCTATGTTATTGAATATGTCATCTGAAAATTCCTAGACCCAACACCGTCTAAATAATCGAAATAATTTAGATAAATTTTCCTACATTTTATTTTTCCTAATCCTGAAAACTGGCTGGTTGTATGACAACCCGTTAGAACATGAAATGCAGGTAATTTTTTGCAAGTTTTTCTTCTAGGTTGATGTCATGAACGGACACATATCGCACCTAATTTCCTCTTCCACATTTTACCCCAAATTCTCTAGAAATATATATATTTAATATGTACCAGAAGTACAAGTACATCAGTGTCATTGGAGTCCACGATGCATGTCAAATAATGCATACAATGTTTAGCAGAGAGTATAATGCAACAAAATCCTAGTATCAGCTTCTTCGTGACTATAGAGGATAGTAATTTGTTGTCAATTGGTTCGCAATTTGTTTTCTTATCAAAAATATTGGTAAATCCCCCAATATAGTTGCGAACTTGAAATTCGTTTTATGAGAGTGCTCGTTCAGATAAAAAGTTCGTTAACTGTTTTTTTTAACTAAAAATACAGTGGATAAATAAATTCCACTGTTTTGGATGTAAAAGGGTAACTTATTATTAGATTAAATCGGTACATAATAAAACTTAATTAAATAAGTTTTTATTAGATTGTATGAAAGCAAAGCCTGTACACGTAGAAGGAATTAAATAAGTTGCATAGGATCATGCAAAAAAATACTGGAAGGCAAGACACTGAAGATAAATAGATTTGGTTATTATAAAGATTTTTTATATTTTCAGTTTTTCTATTCTGAATAAAAGCTAGTCTTTTTTTAATAGCAGTTGCATTAAGTATATGATTTTTTTTCTACTTTTTTATTACCTAGCAACGTATAGGAAAAATAAATTTCAGTATAATCGAAAATGTCTTCATTGACTTTATTCAATTAATAATAGCTATTATTATTATTATTAGTATTCTAACCGGTAATGTTGTAAAAGCACTTATCGTTTTGTACAATAGGCGCGAAAGAGAGGAAGCTATGAAGAAAAGTGAGATACGAGAGTACTCGGGAAGCGAGAGATCTGACGGTCATGGCTTGAAGAAAATTACTTTTTTACATTTAATTCTATTTTTCCATTACCATTTGAGAAAAAAAATGTATTCATGCACCTATGTATTCTAAATAGTTAAGGCAAACTTTTTGCAAGAATAAAAATTTTTGATTTGAGCCTTCATTTCGGAGAGAATGCGAGGTGAATACAAAAATGAGTATATTTCAATCAGATTTTGCCCAGGTTCGAAGGGAGATATTTCAATTTTTTTTATTTATTTTGCCGTAAGGGCCAATGTAATCTGCATATTTCAAGCAATGATAAAAAATATACTATGTACAAAAATGTAGATGAATTATATATGAAAACATTCATAATTTAATATCCTACACGTTCATATAATAATCTTGATATTTAGATATACTGCCCTTTTGCCCGTTATGATTTTTTATTACCTTCGGATTTTGAATTAATATCATAAAGCCTTCATTCTGTGAAAATTTCAGCTTGTAACCCCGAGGTGCCCACAAAAATCATTTATAGAAGGTTTTTGCTGCGTTGGGCACTCTACTGTATTGTCAACAATCCAGACATAGCCCACTCAGGATAAAATTAACCTGGAACAAAGAATATTAATTTGCCATGTAGACTTACGGTCCTAAGCAATGACTTATTTATTATTATTTTAACCCTCCGCTACTCGCGCGGGGTATTTTAATACCCCAAACGTATGTCTTACGTATATATCTTGGTGGGAGAATCGTAAAATTCCACGCCGCCTCGTGTATTCTTCAACCGTAGTGTGTAGATGTGTGTGCTAGCGGACAGTCGCGATCGAGTAACCGACGTTTAAGAAATACGCTATTGAGCTTTTTTGGGGTATTTAAATACCCCGCGCGAGTGTTCGTGTTACACTTTTGGTAAGTGTGATATATTATATGAATGTGCCATTACTTGAATATAGGTTGTTATAAATAGGTCCAAACAT
>MU191823.1:7868-33110 GCA_016904865.1 Pissodes strobi
ATTCCGTATTGATAAGCAGTTATTGAGTAAGTTCGATTAAATAATAACCAATTTGTTCCTAAATTATTTTAGAAATGCAGTCACAAATTGAGTGATAAATACAAATTGTAGTTTAATAAATCTTGAGTTGTTGACGCTTATTTTGTTGTCGGTTTGTATTGTATCTATGTTGCTATGACAACACTTTTACCTCCGCCGGCGGAAAAGTGAAAAGTAAAGCTCCGGCGGAGGAAAAACGAAACTTCACGGCCGCCTACACAGTCGAGTAATGATGGATTTACTGACGTTTGAAGAAAAAAATTATTATTGAAATATATGCGCCTTACATCCTCTTAAATAACCGTAGAACGGTGTGCCGAAACACACAATTTAATAAAGAAATGCATTTAGATGTTGAAATGCAAAATAAAACTTGACGATATTTTTTTAATATTCTTTAAATAATAAAAAAAAACATTAAATTGATGGCGCTCGAGTTATGTAAAAGTTTTTTGTTATATTTCATCAGAAAAGTAGCACGCGTTGGTAAATTCTTTACCAGAATAGTTTGGATTTAATATTATTCATGATCTGCTTTATATGCGCGCGTTACATTTATTATCTGCCATTGCCATTATAAGATGAGACACTTACTATTTATCCAACTTTAGTAAACAAAATAAAACCCTTTTAAGATTAGTTACAATGATTCATGGTAATTTCGTCTCCTGCAAGTATATTTTAAATGCAAAACGTCAGTTACTAAGCTTTGATACGCGTTACATTGTATACATTTAAAGTTACCTTGAAGAACTATTTAAGAATATAAAATTAAAACTAAATGGTTTTAATTTAGTTTTAAAATTTAATCTTGAAGACCCTATTCCCTTTTTGGCTAGAAGCTGCCTCATTGTTATTCTAAGACAATCTTGAAAACCATGATGATGCCCCAATAGCCGTGATCTCAGATTGATGCACATATAGAAAAGAGTTCTCAAACTGAGGGAATCGACGTTATTCCAAGAGCATATTGACTTTCATATGTGGCAAAAGAATATTACTTTCTGTCGAGAGAAGTATTTCTTCACCTCAGCGGATTCAAATAAAAAAAAATATATCTGAACTTCACATGTTCTTATGGCGAGGAAAAGTATTTCAAAATAAATATTTATTTCTTCATAAGGAGAGGAATGATCTGAACTCCTCGCTGTTTTTAGATCAAGAGATCTTTTCTATGTGTGTGTACAGGTCTTTCTTAGTATGACTGAAAGATCAAGTTCATGACCGAAATCCATTATCAATAATTTAGAAGATTCGAGCGAAGAAATTGTGGAAGAAATACAATTTATTCAAACATCCCAGAATTAGTTAATGAAAGATGCGATCCACTATTCAAAAACTTATTATCATTGTTGTATCGAACAAACTAGAAGTCAGTTCACACATAGAAAAGAGTTCTCAAACTGAGGGAATTGACGTTATTTCAAGAGCATATTGACTTTGATATGTGGCAAAAGAATATTACTTTGTGTGGAGAGAAGAATTTCTTCGTCTCAGAAAATAATTCTCAAACTGAGGGAATTGACGTTATTCCAAGAGCATATTGACTTTCATATGTGGCAAGACAATATTATTTTGTGTGTTGGAACGTCTGTCAAGGTGATATTTAACTTACTTTTATAAATAACTCGTTTGCTTTAGTTTAATATAAACAATGTTCTAAATTTATTAAGTTTTTTGTTCAGGCCCCTAATAAATTAAATTATATTTTTTCAAATTTATTTGAAGGTCTGAAAATTTTATAGACTACTGCCACTTACACATGCACTTGCATTAACTCATATTATATACAAAGGGTGTAGAAAATATATTAAAACTTCGATTTTCAGTTATCAATAGCTTAAAAATAGTTAGGCTTAGTGTATCATGTTATACATGAAATATATTCAAAATTTTAGATAGAATCCAAATATGTAATTATAGTGCTCCATTTATAGCCTTCCGGGTTTCATTTGTTTTCCTGGTACTAAATTCTGACGTTTTCTTTATTAGCTTATACATGTTTTCTAACTCTTCAAATAAAAAAGTTATCTATTGATTAAAACTTGGTCAATAACCCTATACAGTGTCCTGCCAGCAGTATTAAAAAGGCGCAATTTAGAAAGCTTTCAAATTCGAATGTAAAGCCGTACACGTTCTTCTACGGGACTTATTTTACCATATCGTTGTAGAACAAACTCCAAACTGTCTTACCTACCTTATACGATGGTACATATCAAAGATATAAGCGTCTAAAGTTTAAACGTTGTTTGAGTAAAGGAATAAGTTGTCAGTCGCTAAAATCATGCAATATCTGCAAGCATTTTTTTAGAATCCCCTATCAACCCAATATACGACGTAATGTATCTACTGGTATTACCGAAGTACGGATGTACTTCTGGAAGAGTTTCCAGCAAGACTTTCTGGACTGTACAACTTAATCTTAATTATGATTTTTCAGCTTTGTTTTATTGCTTACTATTAAAAATAACATAGTATTGTAGTCTATGTTGGAATTCGATGAAGGAAGTAACTAAATAAAAGAGTTTTGAGTTAAACTGGACACAATGAACGCAATCCAATAACAGTTTCACGATAATCCCGTGACGAATGTATTTAAAATATTGACCTTTCTACTGAGATAATTCACAAATTATCCCTGTGTTAAGAGTAAGCATATTTTAGTAAGAAACTTGATGGTTCGCCGAAAATTTAATAGCTCCAGACCTCACTTCATATTAATTTAGTCAAAATATCCGATTTCACTTTTTATGTACAAATACATTACAACTTAAGTGTTAAGCACTTACTTCTTTGGGATCCCATTCTTGTGTAAAAGGCATTCAAAGGGTTCTCAGACGGTATAAGTCCTTTCTTATTGAAAAACGCCAGTATTAGTGGTAAGGCTACTGCAGCTCCAAATATTACAACTCCTGCGAGTATGATAGCTCCTACGTTTAAATTAACTAAGGAACTTTTTGCCATATCCATGGACTTCTTAATTGGCAAGGTAATGAAAGGCACATGGAAATCCAGATCAAGCTGAAAATATAACAAATATTTGTTATTATTACTTACTGTTCAAAGTAAATATATTTCTAAAATCCTAGCAATATACTCTGAGTCGTATTAGTTACTAAACCGCATGTTTGAGAGTAATACAAAATTATATAAAAATACAGATACTTCTGAAAACAGATAAAAATTGAGACGTACTTATTCCTTTGAAAACGCAAAATAATAAAAAATGTGAGATTGGGACCTAAGCCCCAAAAATTACTCAAAAATATTAACCATAAAATCTGGTAATGTAGCTTTAAATGATCTTAACTTTTCTGATATCCACTTACAGAAAAAAAGGTTAACTGCATTAGTAAATATTTTCTCTGATAAACTTGTTGCTATAAAGATTTCATAAGATCCGAAAGTTACATTTTTTAAATACATCAACAAGCAATTTTATTTTTGGGTTCTTTCGTGACGTTTCTTCAGTCGCTTCATTACCTCCATTTATTTGTTTATTTTATAAAAAAAAATTAAAAAATTAAATGTCTGTTCTTTACTCACTAAATATATTTAAACGTTTCTATCGGCTGGGATGGTAGAGCATTTAAGAGGTACCGGGATCGATGCCTGGCGTTCAAGAAACTTTTTTTTTTAATTTTATTTACTTCACTTTGTTGAAATGTTCACTTCTGTTGTCTGATCTTAAGTACACGCGAGTTTTATGACAATATTAAAGTGTACCTACTGTGAATGGGACTGTAACCTTAGACAACAAAGCCTATTTTTTATTTGAATTCAAATTAATAAAATAATTAAGTACCTCAAATGCATACACATTTCAACGATTTATGATAAGGTCATTACTACTTCATTAAAACGAAGGAGGATAGGTACTGAAATTTACGTCAAGGAATCAAATATTTTGTTCGTTATTTCTAAGGTTTTTCAAACATTTGGATTAAAATCTAAGATTTAAATAATCTTATTGCAAGTGCAAAGGTTGTAGTACAGATGCTGATTTTCAAAGACATCATAGAATATGAGTCTCTCCTTAAAGATGAATGAAAGAAAATACAGCTCAATTAGCCATAAATTCATTTTCTAAAAACGAATTCATTACAGTTTTAAAGCTGCAACTACGTTTTTCCAAGACAAACCTAAGGGTGAAATAAAAACATTCAGGCTGTTAGGGAGATTTTGCTCTGCGGTTATCAAGCAAGTCACGTTCTATGTTAGTTGTTTGAAAAATTGAGACTATGAAGATTACCCTTTACAGCAAGAATTGAAGCATCCTGTATTTCTTTGAATAGGTATTTCTTCTATTATTTTACTATGAGATATCATTTCCAACAAACTCCAATAACTCATTTTGAAATTTTGAACTCATGTGAGATATATGATAAGTACCAGTACTTAAATAGTCGCTGATACGTTGATCATGTCCTAACTACTGATATTCTGTGCCACAGTACTGACATAGATTACTTGAGTAATCTGTAGTACTGATGTCAGTCAGGTAGATTATGTTCTTAGCAGGAATATAGTGAGAGTTGCGTCTTTCTTGACGCTTATCATACAAAAAGTCATTACTTTTAAATGTCAAATGAATTATATATATTTTGGATCTTTAACAGTTTACAAGAAACAAGAACTGTTCAATTTCCTCCATTTATATTTAATTAATGACTAATATTTTGACAACACTGCGTCTTCATCAAATGCTAAATCTAAAGTGTCATCTAGGTACAGTTACAGTTGTTAATAAACAAATGCAAGCTCTTAATGATAATATACAATATAGATCCAGTTATTCCATGGGAAAAACCCCATTCTATTGAAATTATCAAGATATATTTTTTTTCTGTCTTTATTTTTAATATATGGTTTTTCATTCAATAAATGTTTAACTTAGTTAGAATCTTCTATTTCATTTTTATAATTCCTCTCGTCTTCTTTTATTATTTTAGCTCTGCCTATCTGTACGATGTACGGTTTGCGAAATTTCGACACAAAGCAGATATAACGTTTAATTTAGTGCGTAGATTGAACAACGGGTCAAGCTCAGCTTATTTGAATTTTCGACACTTGTTTTATAATAAATAATAAATAACTGCATTTGCGTAGGAACATACAACAAAACATACAAAAAGCTAAACTAACCCAAACTCGCCCTAACTTGATCTGATACCTGTTCAATTAGTTTATTGCTTGAATTACGCTTTTATTTTGTTATTTATTATTGAAAAATTATTAACCGAAAGTTGATACAATGTCAATCCGGCACTTACCAGTTAAATTGTGAGCCTTGTAAATATAAGACAGAACTTTTTTTATTAGAGTTTAAAAAAGCATAAAAGGAATCTGACAAAAACTTAAAAATTCTACGAGTTGAATATAAAAACTGAAAAAAAAAATGTGATTGTTTGAAATTTCTAGAAACAAATTAGCGAGAGTGAAATAACGCCCCATTAATAACAGATAGCCTTATGGCTCCCCCATTGTTAAACTTATATTGATAATTTCGATTGAATTGGGCTTTCTCCGATGGAATAACGATGGTCTATATTGTATATTGGGTACCTATTTTATTGCTATCGGTACTAAGATCGTATTTGTCTCTTTAGACTTAGTATCTGAAAACACAGTGTTGTCGAAAGCAATTCTCGTTTTCTATATAAATATGTGCAATTCGAAGAAATCCGGTCACTTTATAGTATATTATGATATAAGTGTATAAGAGGGCCTTTAAAGCACGCGCGACATATTTCAAAACACGACGCGCAGCGGAGTGTTTTGTAAGTCGCAAGGGCTTTATACACATATATCATACGCTATTTTTTTATTACGAATGAATCATAATCTCAAAAATGTTTTAAATATTAAACAGCCTTTTTTACAATTTTGCTATTTTTTTCAGTAGGCTTTATATAGCAACTTTCAAAAAAAGTAGGCGCATCATAAACATCATTTTAAGCACGCTGCAGCGTGCTATAATCGTTGATTATGATGTATGCATAATAAAAATATTTAAAATGAATTACCATCAAGTATCGTCTAACCACAGATTTCCATAACACAGGTAAGCTGTGGTCTAACTTTATTTAATATTTAAGGTTGCGTAAAGATGAGAAAACTAAAATTCTTAAATGTTACGGGTTGCTTCGCATTAACAATTGTGGATCGAAAACTGGATATGCACATTGCGTGAAACCTACTGTATTTCGTATTGATCGAATCCAATTTGCGTCCCAGAATGTGTTTTTGTGGATCGTGTTCGGATCAGTTATTCAGTGTAGTTTTTGTTCTGGCCAAAAATTTAGCAACTCTGCTAGTACTCGAGACACTGATGTGTAAATATATCCAGCATATTCTATATCGACAACGGTTGTGTAATTAATGTATTGCTTCAATAGCGTTTAACTGAATAATTTTTTAAAGCCCTTGGTATTTTGTATTTTTTCACAAATATGTGAGCAGCCCTCGTAAATAGTATATTTCGTCTTCGTGACGCCTGAATATAGGCAACCACTTATTTAGAGAAAGTTGCCTATATTCTGGCGTTAGAAAGAACACTTTTTACAAGAAAGCCCTAAAGTAGCTGCGCACTAATCACTGTGCAAGGATTATGCTGTCACATCTTACACACTTCCTTCCGTCCATTTTCCCGAGATGTATCCTCATACTGCCGCGTAAGATATTACACATCAAAATAACCATCTGATCGATGAGCTTCCAATAGTATTGCAGACCTCTAATAATTATCTCAATACATCCACGATAGCATGAAATGTCACACAGAGAACCAGGACAAAATGAAAACAATATACGGGAATGTTGCCGGTGCAATGAGATCAAATAGATAGTTAAAGTAAAATTAGGTCAATTTATTAATTATATTTACTTTATAACATTTTGCCTTTTTGTTCATGAGAAACTACTTGTATTACGAAGTTTATTATTGTTTAGCTGTTCTTAAGAACATGTAAAGTTAATGTAATCCGGCATGATCGCGTCCCGCAATATTTCGCAATTATATGGTGATGGTGATCGACTAAGTGTAACGCTCGGCGAAACGTTACATCATTAAATTTTTAAGAGACTTGTTTATCTCTTTGCCAGAGTACGCATTAGTCCACAACCTAAACAGTGCTCTAAAGAACCCTTTTTTTCTCTTTCGATGCGAAGCTTCCACCTATGCTGTATTTTACTTTATGTATTCCCAGTTAACAAAATAGTATATTGTGTAACTAGGAGGAAAAGCAAAAGATTCCTGGACGACTGTGGTAGTTGCTGGACGAGGCGCAGCCGAGGCCAGCAACACATGAGTCCAGGAATGTGCTTTTCCTACGAGTTGCACATATTTTTTATCCGATCGAAATTAATTAGAATACGTACTTATATAAATACAGCCAAATATTACTGTAAATAAAAACGTGTTTTAAATTTAAACTCAATCAATAATATCAAGTTTTGAATCGAGCAAGCTTGAAGTTTATTACGTAGCTACGGAAACTACAGCTAAATGTTATTTTTGATAGACTTCAGATCTGACAAACAAGGCGTTTGAATATGACAGAAATGTTACATTCCCGGCCTAGGACGGGAATGTTATATTCCCGGACTGTTATTTTCTATTCTTGTACAGTTATTGCATGTTGCCAAGCAACTGAAGCAACGAATATAATGTACTGGAATCATGACTTTTGCGGTGAGAAAACACATCGGAAAGGTGTCGTTTTTCGTCCGATCGGATAAAAAGTAAGTTTTTGTCCGTATATTTTGCAGATTTTGGTTAAGGAATAGGCTTTCTATAAAAATGGTAAGAAGTCTAAAATGTCTTTAAATCAGTGTAATCAAAAATAAATAAAAATTTAGGTAACGGATATTCATATATTTGCTGATTTTTCTTTAGCTAACCCTAGTGACGTCTCTAAGTTTCGTAAGAGATGCTTGCTTTTTAAATAAACGATTGGATCTAATTTAATAGCTATTTATGATATAAGTGTGAAAAGTACTCGTTTAAGGCATGAGTATGAAAATTTTCGGAACGAGCGAATCGAGTTTCGCAATTAAATGAACTTTTCACACGTATGTCTTACAAGATTTTTTCCACGAGCATAATGAGCATTGGTTTTTTTAATAGTATATTAAGATACTAGTTTTAAAAGACCATGTTCTTCGCACGAGCACGAAATTTGGAAACGACCCGCTTGCGGGCAGTTTCCTAACGTGCGAGTGCGTTAAATGTCTTTTGAAACGTGTATTTTATACACGGAGAGAATTAATTGATATAAATCATAAAACGATTTTATATAATTTACAAAACAGCATTTAGTGGATATTAGTCCTAAATTTAGCAATATTTATCACCTTAGGATTAATACAATCCGTTTCGGATAAATTCAATAAAATCTCTCTGGATTGATAACAGTAAATTAGGATAGAAGGCATTTTACCAATTTTACATAATTTTAGATATGTTTTACAATGTCTTTTATAAATTCAACTATATCTAGAAGTGATTTTATATTTCGATATATTGAATCTATAAATCGGGTTTGATAGATTCTACAACTTTTTAAATACGTATGTAGTCCAAAAGTTTATCGAGTAAAAACTGGGCATCTTTATCGATTTTTTTATTAATTGATTCCTTTTTGTATAAATACAATAAGTGGCTATAAGATTGATCTCTTCACAACATTTTATGAACTTTTAGATAAATTTTAAACAGATTTTTTATTAATCCAATAACATTGAAAATTAGTTCTGTATCCTTCAATGTATTGGACCAGTTAATCAGGTTTTTCAAAATTAATTATTTTTTAAATAGGTTCATGTATAAACCTTCTTTTATTTGACGTTTTTGTCAAAAATATTAAATGTAAGAATTTCAGGGAAGTATAAGAAGTTCCAACGAAAATATTCTCAGATATACAGAGTGTCCAAAATCAACTTTCAAAACAAAGTTTATTATTGCATTTTTAGGTTCTAAGACAAATTAGGCAAAATAAATAGGTAAACATATATTATGTATAATGTCCCATACTGATATTTAATAAGGTATTTTGCTGCAAATTAAAGGAATTTCTGGAAAATTTAGATTTTCATACTAGTGAAGTCACAAGTTTTCAAACCTACGTCTCTAGCTAGAATGACATGCCGTTTTTTTTTCTCCCCTGAGGTGTTATCAGAATACAATCAAAAGCGCAGGTTGGTACGTTTTGCTGTGATTGTTTAAATTCAAATATTTGAGATGAAACTTAACTCGATACAATTGCCCTTGGCTGGCTCCGCTCGTTTGGGAACTGTAACGAGGAACCATCAAACGCAAACTAACCTAAATTTATATGAATTATCAATCACCTCGAAGTGCGACTGTGTCGAAAATAACTTATTTAACTAGTCACACCAAGAGTCGCCAAAGAGATTTTAATGGTTTGAAAATCATGCAAATTAGCCACTAGGTAGTACATGTTAGTATAATACGATTTAAGAAAAATAACTACATTTTATTTTAAAACGTCACATTTAAAGCACCACTTGACTTATGTCTATCAGGTAACCGGCCGGCCATTAGTTTTTTTTATAAACTTATTGTTTAATAATCGGAAACCGGAAATTCTCTACAAAAACCATCATTTTATACTTTCGGTAAAATCCCTTAATTTACCAAGCACACATTTTGGAACCATTTTACAAAAATTTCTTTCAAACCCTCGATTTTAATTGCAAGAATTATGAAAGTTATTAGTCAAGGCCAAATTAATGTCGAAAACTGAGTTTCCCATATGATGCGAACTTTTTACCCCGCACCGTACCTACTATCAATACCTCAATATTTGTACTAATGTCGAACTGAATCAATTCAATCATTGAGCGATTTTTACACAATGTCTATTTTCTTTTGACTAAATCAACACAAAAATAAATTCGTTGAACCCTTTTTTTCGATTGAGCTAGCCACTTACAAATATAATCAACACATCATCCGATAGACTCCTAACATTTTTATTGGATCTATCGGATGGTACGTTGGATACGGTTGAATCAGTCAAACATTGTATTAAATAGCTGTTTATTACAATTTTTGAATGATTCAACGCGCCATCCGATAGATCCAATAAAAAATGTTATGAGCCTATCGGTTGTTCTGTTCGTTTTATATTTAAGTAACTAGCTTTACTAAAAAATGAATTATACGATTCTTTTTTTTGTGTTGATTTTATTTGGAAGGACAGGAGTGCTCGGCTCGCATGTGTGTCCTTTCGCGTTAGATCAAGTTGATGTTTGGTGCAGTATCCAGGGTACAGATTTGCTCCCGTCGGCGTCGCGTCGCGTCGACATGATAAAATATATACAATATTGCTTTCTTTATGGTTGCTCCGTTCCGTTGAAATATATATTATTACCTAATATAATTGATACAATTTATTGTCTGTGAACGGTGGTTTGTGCATGCACCGAGAAGCGCACAAGCGGGTCTTATTGGAGGATGGAGACTAGGACAGAGGTAAGTTCTTGCCGCTGCATCCATCTTAAAGTAAGAACAAGACGTACTACGTTCTCAAAATCCATTCTTGTTACATATATGTCAAAATCGTAGCCGCCGCCCTTAATGGGGTCGAATTTAAATGATTAGTCCGTACAAAAATGTAATGAGAAAAGCGTCTAGAAAATACAAATATATACCTATTTGTCTTACATTTTGTAGTTCAAACAATGGACAATTTAGACGAGAACGACAAATTTCTCGATACAATTTTGCCTCAGATTCGTCAGGATAAAGGTGTTGGCTATCGTGATGAAAGTCTAGAGAATATAGATATAACCTTAGAGAATATGGATACATCCATGCCAATATTTCTCAAAATATGGGACCAAATTTGGAAATATTCAACATTTGTGACGACTTGGGTATATCCAACCTTAATGGAAGGTTTGAAACCTTTCTTTAGGGTTGGATACACGCCTCGGCAATTATTGAGATTAGAATGTATGTTTTTAGTTTGGATAAGTCTCCTTCCTGTATAATATATAATATTTTAAAATTCAAAGGCGTAGATATGGGACGTGGGAGGAACAGGCAAAATCTCCCGCAAAAGATAAAAAATACATCTTCCTTTTCATTTTAGGATTTGTCATCATATCTCAGAAGCCACGAGAGTCGCAAAATTATACAAAGCTGCAGCAATGGAGTGCTGACCTTAACAAAGCGAGAAATGTTAGTACAGGACATTGTTCGAAACTGTCAACAAACATAAATTTATGTTCGAAAGAGATTTCGTAAATTTTTTTAAAGATATTAAAGATAACTTTTGTGGAGAAAGCACGGTAAGTAGATTTTAACCCATACAGTATTGTAATAATAATTTCATTACATATGCAAATTTTTAGTCATGATACTACTACAAAGAGAGGAAAAGCTCGCCAGGAGGACATCTCTACTAGGCCTATAAAACGGCGTCCAGTAGCTAAGAAAATTTGTTTCCGGGGCAGAAAAAGCGGAAGAAAAAGAACAACCAGGCTGCATTGGATATTGGTAAGTATTTATTATCACTTGTTCGTTTTATTTTTGTTCTCATTGCATTTTTGATATACTAATTTACTATTTGAAGTAAAAGAATAAATCCTTCTGTAATGTCGTCATATTTGTATCTTGTCTTATAGTGTGGCAAACGTCAGTCAAATTTTTTGTCATTTCAATAAATTGTATTATCAACACCGAGGTCATTATACTTTTTGGCTTAAAATAAAGCATGCATTATTACAAAATATCGTTCTTTTGTTAATAACGGCTTTTTTAATTTTTTTTCTTTATTTTACAGATAATTTAGCTCTCGATTTAGCTTCATCAGATAGCAAAACATGGCTCAAGTACCCCACCAAAAGGCATGGGATATTATCGAAAACACAACATATTCACAGACAAACATATGTCAGCGGCTGCTGGAGTGGCCGCACTTTACCTCACTCTCTCTAACTTTATTTAAATGTTTCAGTTTCTTTTTTAAAAAGGTATGAAATGTGTAGATTTGATAAAAACTTAAGGCATTGTAGTATAAACTTTTAAATAGTATCATATTAGAACTAAGATTTTTAAATCATCTGTATGAAGCAGGCATGTTTGAGTTATTTATAATATTAATATTAATTAAGTTCTATTTTTTAATAAACTTGTTTTTATGCAAAAATAGATCTTTTTGTCAGTAATACTAGCTTTTCTTTTGTAAACCTTAAACCTTCGAACCAAAAACATATTTTTTTTTGGTAAATCCTGTAAAATAAGTGACAGATTTCAATAAAATATTTGATAAGTAGGAATGATCAAATATTTTGCACAAAAATACTAATTTTTTAGCAGTTTCAGTCAAATAAGTTATATATTTTAGTAAAACAATTCATAGAAATCACCTAATATTTTGAATGAAAACACTAGTTATTTTATAAAACGGATCAAATGATTGACAAATTTTAGCTAATATAAGACAAATCTCAGAAGCGGTTCATCAGTTATTTTGATAAGTTCGGTTAAATAAGTGATAGATTTGAGTAAAAAATTGATAGATATCACCCAATATTGTGAATAAAAACATTCAATATTTGATAGCCCTGATCAAATAAGTGACAAAATTTATCTCATATAAGAATAATCTCAACTGCAGTTCATCAGCTATTTTGATATGTTTGATCAAAAAAGGAATAAACCTATAATTTGATTTATAGAATAAATCTAATGCATAATTGGTTTTATTCTAAAATTTAAATAATTTTATAAAATTACTTATTTATATCAATAAAAAACTTATAATATTAATATGTTGAATTTTATGGTATTAATCATAGAGATATTGAATCTATTCAATGCCGATTGTTCGAGGTAATTAATCGAATCATTAAGTGAAATTAATAAAATGTCGGACTAGTGCTATATGAACTCAATTTTGCATAAAATTAATCCTTATAGGACAAATGGTATCAAACAATTCTCTCCGTGTACTATTTTTTCTAGTTTGCACGTTTTTTAATGAAAAATGTTAATTTATTCTAGTCGCAATCAAAAGTTGTAATTTTTGACGTCTTTATTAGTAGAAATCCCATTCAAAGCGGTGTCGAAATTTTTGCTAGTGAGCCTTGATATTGAACAATTTTGTTAATATCATAGATTCTCGGATCATAGCAAGCAGTCAAGAAAAGTAGCTTCTTTTCGACACTACTTTGCATATCGAAAAGACTTCTTTATGATACCAAACTAGAAAAAATTACTTCTGTATATTTACCTGAATTTGTCGTTTTGATCATAACAATTAGATCATCATGGTGATCCTATGTTATTTATTTCAAATTGTTTTTTTTTTTATATCAGTAAAGTTGACAAACCCTATGTAATTCGAGAAATTCTGCCTCAAAAAGTTATTTCCAGGAACCTAATGGAGAGAATGGACTCATCATACATAGAAATAGTGATTTAGCTTCATCAGACGTAGAAGAATCTGCGAGAATACCCATGAATTCGCTTCTACCGGTGCGGTCAAGGATCCAATATGAAAATGCATATAAACGTTTCGAAAAGTGGTGTAGTGGAAATAAAATAAAGAATCTCACTGAGACTGTCTTACTAGCGTATTTCCAGCAGAAGTCCACACAACAAAAGTCTTCATTCCTTTGGAGTCATTATTCCATGTTAAGGACAATGCTATCGAAAGAGAAAAACATTGATATAAGCCGGTACAATAATTTAATATCTTTTTTGAAAAGAATATCGAAAGATAAGGCGAAGAAATCTAAAGTTTTTTCCAAAGAAAATGTCAAAATTTTTTTAACAAGGGCCAACGTTGACGATTTTTTGCTCATGAAAGTCACACTAATCATTGGAATCGCAGGAGGGTGTAGGAGAGACGAGCTGTGTCGGATGACTATTGAAGACGTCACAGACAAAGGTTACATTTTCTTAATTAGAATACCTGATACTAAAACGAAAACCTGTAGAGAATTTGTATTAGTGGTGGTTCAATTGAAGAAATTAATTTAGTGGAGATTGTTCGAAAGTATGAGGGTCTGCGTCCTGTAGGCATTACCAAAAATCGATTCTTTTTTCAATATGGAAAAGGCGTGCCCATAAAACTGCCCATAGGCATAAATACTTTTGGAGATATGCCGAAAAACATAGCTACTCTCCTTGGATTGCCTGACCCGTCTAGCTATACAGGACATTGCTTTCGGCGAGCATCTGCTTCGCTCTTAGCAGACTCAGGAGCAGGTATTTTGACTCTCAAACGTCATGGGGGTTGAAAGTCGGCCACTGTAACCGAGGGATATCTGGAAAACTCCGTGGAGAATAAACGAATAACAGCCTTGAAGATGCTAGGAAAAAAGAGGTTACTGCTGCTGCTGCTGTTTTACGTGTGGGCTTCGCTGGACGGCAATCACCCAGAAACTAGTTTGAGATAACTCGGACCGCCCAACTAAGGGCATCTGACTTCCGTCATAGTCCACTGTTCCATGCATGTACTGATTTCGCTTGTATTTCCTCTTGCAATTCTTTCTTCCTTTCTTTCAACTCGTACTACTTCGTATATACTGTAAGAGGAGGGTGTTATTTAACAGATAGCACAACAAAGGATAAGACTCTTCTCTCCCCCGGACAACGGAGGGGCATTTATCACACCCGAAATGTTGTCTCGGATAAAAGAACCCAGGAAACAAATAGATGGGAAAATTTTTGTTCATACAGCACTTAAAATAAATGTATTTGATTACTTCTATAGTTTAACAGCATTATGCAATAGATAACTATTAATGATTTGAACAATTGTATCATTTAGGTTAGATAGGATTGACATGACAGAAATTGGAGTTGAGACTCCTGCTAAGAGGAGTTCCTGATATAAATCTTTGTCCATTAAAGGACAGCTAAAAAGAATGTGTTCAAGATCCGCAATACCAGTATTACATTCACAATTTGGATAATCTATTAAGCCTATTTTGAACATATGAGATGGGCAGAGACAATGCCCCGTTCTCATCCTAATAATTGTAGTTATATGTCGTCGATCCGTATAAGTTATATTCTTATACCATGTCTGCATGGGAAAAAAAGGTTGTATAAGGCTGTACCACCCGCCCTTAGACTGTGTACTTGCTTTCCAGGAGCAGAGCCATCTTTGAGTGATTTCCTTCTTTATTTGAGGTATAAAATCATCCTTATTCAGTTTCATTTGCAATGGCACCTTAAGAATTCTACCAACATTCGCCAATCGATCAGCATATTCATTTCCAATGATACCAGAATGACTGGGAATCCAAGCTATTTTATAATTAAAATCTGCATCATTTGCTTCGATAATTAATTGTTTTGTGTAATATGAAATATGATATACATTGGGGTGAATTTTATTTTTACAAATCTTTTGTATTGCCGAAAGTGAATCCGAGAAGACGACCGCCTTCTCAATGTTTTTCTCTAAACAAAACGTAAAAGCCCTATTTATTGCTATTATTTCTGCCGTACAAATTTGAGTCTCGTCAGGAAGTCTCTGTGAAAAGGAAATATTTTCCTTTGGACAGCGAACCCCAAAACCTACCGTGTTAGTTGTGTCATCCTTAGATGCATCTGTATACAACCACGTGAACTGAGAGGCTACCCGATTAGCCTTTTCTAAGAATTCCCTGTTCTTAGGAGTACCATCCTTTTCTATATTTAGATTTAAAATGGGAATTTTTCTTATTTGGGTATGAAAATTAAACTGAAAACAAGGTAATTTATCCTTTATGTACAGATTATTAGTGATATCAGTCAATTGACCATATGCTTCAACCAAGTATGGGGTTTCCCTCCTTCTCCAAAACCTATTATTTCCACTCTGAATACATATCCAGATCCGCTCAAGAAATCCTATTATAATATTGTTTTCAAGTACCAAATTTTTTAAAACAAACTTTTTAGACAAAATTTGTCTTCTGAAATCCAGAGACATCTCGCTGGTCTCCGCCAGTAAAGCATTGACTGGGGTGGACCGCATGCAGCCCGTTATTACTCTAAGAGCTTCATGTTGAAGAATATCTAGTTTTTTTATTTGAGTTTTTGCAACTGGTTTTAGTAATTGTGAAGCATAATCCAAATGAGATCTAACTATACCTTTGTAAATATGCAAAAGAGTACAAGGATCTGCTCCCCACCAAACACGCGTAACAGCTCTCATGACATCAATCCCTTTCTTGGCCTTAATTTGAATTTGACCAATATATGCATTCCATTTTAAATTTTGGTTAATAATGACACCAAGATATTTAGTTTCTTTTACCCATGATACCATTGAATTGCCGATTCTTATGGGGTCTAGATTAATAGAACTTTGCCCCGGTCTAAAAAAAATTGCCTTTGATTTGGAGGGAGATAAAGAGAAACCATGTTCGAACAACCATTCATCTGCTATAGACATTATCTGATGTACCCTCTCCATAAGCTGTGTTCCATTACAACCTGGAATTAGCAGGACCAAATCATCTGCATACTGGATCAAGTTGACCTGTTCAGGAAGAATATCATGCAGTTCCTTAGTATAAATATTAAATAGTAAAGGACTCAGGGGAGATCCCTGAGCCAGTCCCACCGTACATTTTTTTGGTCCATGTATGTTCAAAAGTTTATCTCTTATATAGACATTCCTATTTAGTAGCATGTTAAGTATGAAATTGGCAATATATGTAGATATTTTCAAATTTATGAGTTTTCGGTACAAAAGATAAGGATTCACATTATCATATGCTGCAGAGATATCCATAAATATTCCCACACACACATTACCCTCTGAAAATTCCCCTAATATTATGGACGACAATAGAGAAAGACAATCCAAACAGCCCTTACCCAATCTAAAACCAAACTGTGTTTGAGGGAAGAAACTCCCATTTTCCAACAACCATTCCACCCTATTTTTTATCATAATCTCAGTTATTTTAGAGACGCATGAATTCAGGGCTATAGCCCTATAATTCCTGTGATCCATAGGGTAAAAAAGAGGTTACCTGTACACAACCTTATGAAGATATTTTGACTATGAATTTCCGTCGGAGATTAATTTAACTAACTGTACAAATTGCGTGGTAAACTTTTTTAAGCCATGATATGTTATATATCATAATATGTTGTATTATTGTGTTTGTAAAATTCTAATAACATTATTTTTATTCAGTTTTTGTCATTTTTTAATAACTCAAAAAAGACTTTTCGAAATATGGAAATCTTTTCAGAATTACTTTTCACGAAAGTAAATTATTTTTCACACTAGTGCGAAAAGTAAATCACTTTTCACACTAGTGCGTTAAAGTGACATTTTTCACACCGAAATGGGTGTGAAAAATGTCACCTTTCACTCTTTCACACGCTCGAAGAAAAAAGAATGTTAAGCGTTCCCAAAACTGTGTTCACGTTATTTGCTTTATTGTTTTCGATTTCAGCTTCATCGGAGCTATAGTTTTGACATGACAACAATAAGCATATATTATTATAAATAAACTTACAAAAAGAGAACATTTCTTGTTTATATAAGAATTTTTATCTTAGTGTGGGCGTACATACCCGAACATTTCCTTCATCACTAAGAGCAACTAGTCTATTTTGTCGTGTATTAAACATGTCCTCGGGCATTGTCGTGTAATATTTAGTTATATTTTCACTATACACTTTATGATTTATGATTACAAAAAGCACTAAAATAATTATATCATGACGAAACATTTCTTGGTCTTTGACACAAAAACATACCACTATTATTGTTTTGCAAATTTACCAAGCTAAGTTATCTTAAAAATGTTAAAATTACTAAAACGGCTTGGGATTGTGTTTAGGGCTACAAGAGAAAGTATTTAAAAATAAATTACGTATATGGTACATTTTCGTGAAAAGTATGGTTTGCTGTTGACAATGGTAAGTATTTAATTTGATTTAGAATTTATGAAGCGTTTAAAGCTCTTTTATTTGAACATTGTCTTTATACATGCAGTATACAGGATGCGCCAAGCTTGCCCAACTGATTTCTACACAACAAAAAATAAAAAATCATTGCTGCCAGAAGCAAAGGTTATACCTCATACATTAAAAATGTATAGATCTCCTTATAGTAGTTTTAATATATTTGTCGAAATATTAGATCAAACTTTAACTGTACCAGTACATTATTTTGTTTTTATACCTTAGGTACCATTTACATAATAGATTACTTTATGCCCGTGCGGGCATAAAGTCCACTTTATGGCCCGTGCGGGCATAAAGTACACTTTATGACCCTCTGGCCAGACGGCTCCGGGGATGAGACAGACGAGGCTCATGATACATGGGCCTGCGAAGAGTCTCGCCAAGGGGCTGTTGTGCCTACCCAGGAAGGAGTGCAGGGCCCTGGTAGGATTCTACACCGGGCACTGTAGGCTTAGACGGCACCTGACCCTGCTAAGAATTGCAGAGGAGGCGGAGTGTAGATGGTGCATGGCGGACGACGAGACTCCATACCATCTACTTACGGGATGTCCCGCCTTTGCGTGGGCAAGATTCAGAATCTTTGGCGTGACGTCGATCGAGCCAGATTCAGTGCGTCGTGTTAGTCTGAAGGAGATGCGGGCTTTCTTAAGGAGGACCGGCATCCTGGAGGTTCTCTAATGCGGGCTGGGGGCACAACGGTCCAATTGATGGCCTAAGTGCAATGCCCGCTTGGGGCCACCCCTTCCATACTGATACTGATACTGATACTGATACCCTCTGGCCAGAGGCCCACGGGTTTGTAACATTGTCGCCCTCAGGGCATAAACATCTACTTAATACCCTTGTTACATTAATAACTATTTTGTTCTTCCGGGCCCTAAGGATATCCTAAGACCTCTTTCACACGGTCAGGGTGTTTGTCCGTCCGAGTTTCACCCGTCAATCGGACAAGTAGTAATACACAGTTAGGTTCTTTCACACTTTCCGGACATGGGTCGATTTAACTGCAAAAAAGAAGCATCAGAGGCTGGTTCGGGATGTTAGGAGTCCGTTTTACCAAGATAAAATAGCTAATTCCGACAAACCTGTCCCTTAGTCTCTCGAAGCAGGGACTAAAAATTTGTATTTAATTTCAAAGGACTAAAGTCGAGACTAAAGTATATGCTAGTAGCTATACATAATCAAAAAAAAGTTAAACTCAACAAATTGTATTCATTTGGATGTCTACTTTTAGACAATTTACAATATTAAAAAATAGTAGATTTGTTTCATGGCTAGTTTTCTGTATGCAGCTGCTTGATGTAGAGCTACATACGGCAGCTCCAGAGACTTGCTCAAAAGCTTGTCTAAAAGTGTTTCCTGAAGGTTCTTGTTTTTATGGCAGTGGCACGCACACCAAAAGGAGATCCTATGATGCCCTACTATCGGTATGTGTGGGAAGATGTTGATTGACATGATTCTTGAATAGTTGCAGATTATAATTAGGGGAAACAGTTATCCTAGGAGTAAGTTCCATAATGGTGCAGTGCGCCAGACAAAGGAGTTTTTGTAAAGTGATGTTCTAGGTATTTCCAGTTGTGCGACGGACCGGTGCGACGGCTGCTGCCGTCTGGCGTGACTATCTGATTGAGACGATGGAAGATAGGTCGGCCCTCTCGGTAAACGTGGCTGCTTGTGTTTCTGTCGCCCCTAGTTCGAATTTTCTCCAGATCTTGATTAATTGCTGTAATCTGCTCCTGTCTGCGGCGATAGGTCTCAGTCGCTGGTAAAGGTTTTTCTGATCTAAATTGTCATTTGCAAACGGTAAACAGGATTTTCGTTTCGGTCAGCAGGTCCTTAATATAGAGTAGGAACAGAGTTTGTAAAAGCATAAGTAGTTAGGTTTATGGTAAAAGTATTGCGCCCTGAGGTACGCCCGCGTTAATGGTGAATGAAGATGTGTCCATCATTGCAACGTGCAGAGATCGGTTCTTAAGGAAACAGCAAATTGGAATGCTTCCATGTGCAAAATTTTTGTTGGCAATAGTGTTTTATTATTTCCTTTAACCATGCCTTTTCAAAACATCCACAGATGCACCAGTCATCTAATACAGAGGCAGACGTTCGACGATGGTAATATCCAGTGTATAGTGATGAAGTAGGTAGATTTAGGAATACTGCTACTTTTTGGGGTAGTTTTCCAAATATATAATTTTATCGGCTGTCTGGGTATTACATTGATTGTTTTGATAACGAAGGAAAAATCTCAAGTGAAGTGTTCCAGCCTTTCTTAAAACCATATACTTCTGACAGATTTCATTAAAATTGACAATATTGGTACCTGAATTCTTAACAACAAAATTTGTATCGATTTTATTTTTGGTGGTTTTATTATTAATCAGAACTGGGTGGCCCAAATCAGTTACACCGTCCACAACTGAACTAATTCCTTTCTTTACAGCCTCCTGCGACACCAACAATAAGAGCTACCTTTATCATTAAAAACTGGTTATCTGGAGCAGCCATTAAAAAACTGTCGACTTGGTCCTCTCTTAGTATCTTGACTATTTTGGGTTGTATCTTTCATTTATTGCTCTCAGCAGGGAAATTTGCTGGTATCGGTATTCAAAGCATTTAGGGAGAGAAAGTACTGGATTTCTCTGTAAAAAAAAACACAGATAGGATATCTTCGTTGACAGCACCATCTTGCAAATACCTCATATTGTTTTTCACATGATTTCCTCGATTTTGTCGTCAAAGTACCTACTAACGTCTTTTCAGCAGCTTTTTTCTAATTGAAAGTTCCCATTTCGACTATGACGCAAAATTAATGATACTGACAACTTGTTTGTTTCAACTGTAAGTAAGTGTTTCAAAGTAGAATAATGGAATATTTAACTGGTCCTTGTATTAGATTGTGACACTATTAGGTGTTTTTAAATTTATATATACATATTACCTTATACTAGTAATACTATACCATGTACCATGTTAGCATCATCAAGAGATGTTTAAAACTAAACTTATAATCTGCCTAACTCTATTTCTAATCTGCTTCTAAAAACAGAGTACTTTCTTTGCTAATTGGTAGATAAATTACCTGCTGCAAGTAAAAAACTGCGCCAAGAACATCCTGATCTAGAACGCTTGTTCTTTTGCTTCGTTCTTAAGTGCTCTACTTTTCACTTTCTGAACGATATCCTTTTGATACTTGTCTTGTAATTTTTTCTTTGTATCATCGTCTCCTAGTCTGTAAGTTATACACAGTGAACACTGGTTCTTCTTCGGGGTAATAAATGACAGGTTTTGTTGTCTTAAAGAGTCTTCTATCTTCTATAGGTTGAAAAGCTAGGCAGACATTTTGAATGGGCGTTGATAAGCTCTCCTGTATGCATAGCATGAGGTTTTCTTAAGTTGAGTTTCGGATGCAAGTATTCTTTGGAAGTTGAAATCCTACAATAGTCGGATTCTAACAAGGAAATCTATTAATATGTTCTGAAATGCGTTCCTTAATACGAGATTCAGTTGCCAATATATCTTTTTCTGTGGCGGCCTCCTCGCATTTCTTCTTCTAGGATACCTCCCTTGCATATTTTCATCAATGCAGTCCTTGTTGTTATATCTCATATAGCTAGCGTATAACTTTTTGAGTCGGCCGTAAGAAAGTAACGATTACTTCAACTTCAACGGGGCGTTTAGGTGTCGATTTCTCCATGTAATGAATCAAAAATTCTCGTTTTCTTGTAAGATTTTCTAGCCAGTAGGTTTCAAATATTTGTCTCCGTTGTTCATCACTAATCAGATAGTAGTCCTTCTTGTCCTTTTTGCAAACTTCACCTTAACACCGCCTTTTCAAACATTTCTCTGGATATACTACATTTATCAATACACTTTTATATTCTTTCCCGGTAGCTCGGAGTTCCTTTGCTTAATTTGTTGTGTTTACGCGTTTTTCTTTAGTTAAGTAACCACTTTCTTTTTCGGCCCCTTCTACTATATACTCTTCTGGCTTGCGATATAAAGCCGAATCTCTAACTGCATCTTCGTATTCTGCAACCACACACATCCTCAGCGGTAATTAAATTTGAATGTCGTTTTCTGCAATAGTGCGTCGATTCCGAATCAAAATGTCTCCAACACAAGCGTCTATTGCAATGATGACAAGCTTTAAAATATTAATTTTTACATAATTTTACTTCCCATATTTAAAAAAGGTGGGTCCCTATCTGAGTCGAAACTATCTGACAATAACGCATAGACTCTTTCTGTTATGCATTTGCCAGAAATAGAAGGCAGGTACTTTGATAAAGGCTCATGGCCCGAGTCGCTGAAATCACTAGCGTATACTTTCTTTGGCGAATGCCTAGACAATGGTGTATTGTGTGACCGATCTGAGGAAGTTTCAATATCTATAATAGTTCCATAGTAGCACTTATTATCATACAGCATTTTGGTTCTTGATTGTTCTTCAAGTTTGTTTCCATCTACGGACTGTACTTCTAGATAAACAATGTTCTTCGTACCATCTTCGCAAAGTACTAGAGTATCTGATTTTGATGTCATGGTAACTGGAATACAATTAAAGAAAATTAATCAAAATATATTTCAATAATACAGTATCTATAAAACTTAGTATATTACATAACGAGTCTAGAGCTTGAAATGTAAAATCATTGTTCATTAATAGAAATTCATTGGAACGCTAATTAAGCGTGTCATCAAGAAACCCAAGCTCCGTGTACAATCTATATTCAACCTACTGTAACATCTGATACTTTCTACAGCTTATGTATATATAGTCGTTTTTGAAAGTTTGAATACAAAATGTAAAATATTTCGCTATTCTAAACGCATTTAATGACAAAAAACGGGTCAGGGGTTGCTTCATTTATTTGTTCAGGCATTGTCTTTTTAACGGAAAATTTTGTCACACGTCAACATTTCAAACGTTTATATCTTTAATAAAACTGGATATTTATAAATATTTTAATATCTATTTAGTACATGTTAAATATTAATTGTATTGACCAAAATTTTAAAAAACACTATTAAATAATTTTTGTTGTCGCTAGAAGCATGTTTAAAAACCAAACGGACTTTACATAGTACAAAAATCGTTCTGGGAGACTTCAATGCCCACAACACAAACTGGCTCAAACATCACAACAAGACCGACAACGAAGGTAGAGAAGCTGAAGCTTTTGCCATCAGCTGCGGGCTTACTCCACTTGTAGACCAACCAACTCGAATCTCAGAATGCTGAACAACAGTACACAATTACAGTTGGTCCGCCATTAGGTACTTCCGACCACAAACTTATTACGACGGTGTGTGAATTGCCACTCATACAGAAGGACCCACCATTGCCTCGCAAAATCTGGCATTACAGTTCTGCAAACTTGGCACTGACGACCCGTCAGTCTGCTGCGAAGAGAGGACGCAAGTAATCTCCTCAGGAATAAGAGCATACATCCCAAATTCCATCAAGTTACCATCAAAAGGAAAGCCCTGGTTCGACAGAAGATGCGAAAGAGCTGTAGGTAGGAAACAGCAAGCCTACAAGTACTGGCAGCAAAATAAGACCGCTGAAAATCGCAATTATTTTGTCGAAGCGAGAAACGAATGCAAATGTGTGATCGATGAAACTAAGTACAAACACAATCAAAGGATCAGGAATAAACTTTTGCAATGCCCCAGTGGCTCCAGGAATTTCTGGCCGGTAGCAAAGGCAGTAAGTAACAACTTTACAAAAATGTATCTCCCACCTTTGACGGACGAACGTGGCATCACGGCGACTACAGCCAAGGAAAAAGCAAAATGTTTTCATCGCACTCTATCTTAGACGTCCCCCAAGGCAAGACTCTCCCCACCATATCGAACATCAACACTACCATGGCAGAAGTCAAGTTTCATCACCAGGATATTCGCAAAATCCTCAAAGAACTAGATACGCAAAATGCATCAGGATCGGACGGAATACCGGCCATCGTGTTAAAGAACTGCGCCAACGAATTAACACCCGCTTTTTCCAGGCTTTTTTCTCTTTCTTACGGAAAAGGGATTTACCCATCCTCTTGGAAAGTCGCTCGAGTGCAACCTGTTCAAAAAAAAGGCAAGAAACCCACGCCCTCAAACTATCGCCAATTGCCTTGCTTCCAATAATCTCCAAAGTCATGGAACGTGTAGTCAACCACTTCAACTAGCAACTACTCAAGTACCTCGAGAACAACAGAATAATCAGCGATAATCAATACGGCTTTCGCAAAGGGAGATTGACAGGAGATATATTGGCCTATGTCACTCATATATGGAGTAGGGCAATTGAAAACTACGGAGCGTCTCGAGCGATTGGGTTGGATATTTCAAATGCATTCGACAGAATTTGGCATGACGGGCTGCTCAACAAACTGCCGTCCTTCGGACTGCCAGCCTCTCTCTGCAGCTGGCAGTCCAGTTTTCTTAAGAACCGATCCCTACACGTTGCAATCGATGGATACATCTCGGACACATTCACCATCAACGCGGGCGTGCTTCAGAACGCAATACTTTCACCAACTCTGTTCCTCATCTATATTAGTGACCTGCTGATCGAAACGAACAATCCTGTTTACAGTTTTGCAGATGACAGTACCCTTGCCTCCCACTTTAGATCAGAAAAACCCTTACCAGCGACTGAGACTCATCACCGCAGAGAGGAGCCGATTACAGCTATTACTCAAGACCTGGAGAAAGTTCAAATTTGGGGCGATCGAAATTTGGTCCAGTTAATGCAGCAAAGATCCAAGCAGCAAAGTTTACCAAGAGGGCCAATACAGCGGACCCTGACATCATTATGGCAGGATCGACCATTCCTGCATCCTCGTCAATCGGACTGCTGGGTGTCTCGGTCAACAGCAATATGTCATGGCATGACCATGTCGCTAACATCGCAAAATCAGCCTCCCAGAAGCTTGGTGCGCTATTTCGCAACAAAAAACCCTATACACCGCAGCAGTTGCTCTTGCTGTACAAAGCCCAAATAAGACCGTGCTTAGAATATTGCTCACATATCTGGGGTGCCGCACCAAAGCATACCCTAAAGCTGCTGGATTCCATTCAGAAGAGAGCTGTGCGTCGCGTCGGCGACCCGGAGTTGACCCAGAATCTGGATAGTCTGGAACACCGCAGACATGTGGCCGAGATGTCTCTGTTTTACAGATACTTTCACGGCAGATGTTCCCAGGATTTGGCCCGCATCATCCCGCCCCGGTCAACTCCTGTCA
>MU191824.1:8013-33109 GCA_016904865.1 Pissodes strobi
GAAAAGTTGGGTCATCGGGTTATCGGCCTGGTTGCATCACATAACTCCTCCCTCCTCAAGTTCGGAAAATAAGGGCCGCAGTGGTTGATCGTTTTTCCGACTCTCTTCTGAAGGGTCGTCTGTGAGGGCCTTCTTGCAGAGGTGATTTCTTTGGGATAAAACAGGCTTGTTCCATTTCTTCCATCCAATATACAGCAGGATTCCGCATACAAGGGCGGCAATGGATGAAATTGGAGCGATCCAAAGGTTCGTCGAGTTTTCGGGAGTTTCCAGAGGGTGCAACTGGATTGTTGACAATATTTTCTGGGCTGTCTTCAATTCATCCAAGTTTATTTCTTCGAGAGTTAACTTGGAAATATTGTTGCTACTTTGGACATTCGAAAACTTTGGCAGTTCTAACACATATTGAAGTTGTGTTTTTCTTTCGCCTTCGTATGTTTTGTTATCTATCTCAACAGGGCACATAGATAGAGTAACAATACTCGGTTCAGAGATTTTGTAGAGTCCTCGCTGACATTTGTCTCGTGCAATTATCTCGTTCACAGGAATGACCAAAATTTCGTTACCATTTAGGCGTTGAATGGTATTTTTTTGGTAGTTAACATTGATTAATGGACACATATTGTTTGACGTTGTTAGCAGCTCGAAGAGGCAACGTTCGTCTTTCGATAGGGCGGTTTGCTTGCAGATAAAAAGGTCTTCTAGTTGCGGGCATTCTTCTTCCGTGGTCCAGTAATCTTCTTTTGTGAGTAGGACGTAAGGATTAGATAGGAGAATGGTTTTGTTTGCAACAGGTATTGGGTAAAGTTTGTAAAGGATATAGTTATTGGGCAAAACAATTGGTGTGTGTATTGAAAATAAAACTGAGTTATTTTTAATAATAACTTGGACAGATAAATAGTTATAAAAGTTTATTAGTTCTTTAAATTCAGGTATCCGATTTGGACCGTATATACTTTTTATATCTTCTATTAATGTTACAAGTTGGTTAGGATTGAGTATTGAGTTGTGCATTTTATTTACATGAGCAAATGAGATTGCATTTTCGATATTATTTATTACAGAATTTAGAGTGTTTAATTGCAGCATTATATTGTCCAAAATTAAAGACATATATAAGGCATTAGATAGATCTAACTGGCTCTTTTCTAGTAAATTAATTTTCTCTACTATAATTATTTGGTTAGTATTTATTTTTTTTAAATTTTTAGTATATTCCTGTGTAACAGTGGATAGAATTGATTGTTCTTTGTAAAAGTTTTCGTTTAAGTTTTCTTGGTTTTTTGTTAGCATCTCGAAATAATTATTATAACGAGTTTCATCGTCTGAGTCTAGAGTGCCGAAGAGCCACTTGTCGACTTGGCCAATTACATTAAGGAGGCCTCTTTTTGGTCGATTGGGTTTGTGAAAAATTTTGGTGTTTCTTAAAATTGTCTGTAGATATTCATAGGTTTGATTAAACTTATAAGAAGTAAGAATTGAAAAGCTTTCATTTTGCTTTGTATTGAAAATAGTTTTGTTTGCTTGGATCAAAATATTTTTTATATTAAATAGGGGAGTCTCGATTTCTGTAAGATTTATATGAAAAGTGGATGTGTGCTGAGTAGCAGATATATAGGTTTTTCCTATGGCCGTTGGTAGTATGGGGTTTCTAATGCTTTTAACTTCTAAGTTCGTAGCGATGGGTAGAAGGAGCAGGAATGGGATGATTTGTATCATCTGAAACAATTATACGTTGTGGTTTTAATAAGTTTTTGTGGATTTGCCTATTCTGGATAGCTACAACATTACTTTTCTCTACAATAGGTTTGTTTACTTTTTTATATTTGTCTGACTCTTTAACTTTTGATTTCTGTGGGAAGGTTTTTGTAAAGAGTGGCTTGTTAGGATCGATATTTACTGGATTTCGGTTTTTATTTATTTTATCTAAGGAAGATTGTCGTTGTGAGGTTAATTTTTCGTGAAGTTCTTGGCTAATTATTTTAATATTTTCTGCATGTTCTTGCATGTATTGAGAAAGAGTTTGATCGTTTGAAAGCTCTAAAGGGTTTTTATAATCTAATTTTCCTCTGACAATTTGAAATGGGGTATATTTGGATGCACTATGCGTAGAGTTGTTATAGGAAAGAATGGCATAATTCATTAAAATTGTTATATTTTCTTTTGGCTTTTGGTGCTTAAGGGTGAGAATAATTTCATTTAAAGTGGAATGAAGACGTTCTATTGGACTATTAGAGTTGGGGTTGTGGGGGGTGCAATAATGGATTTCGATTTTGTGCAAGGAACATAGGTTTTGAATAATTTCGTTTTTAAACGATGTGCCATTATCTGTAGTGATTTTTCGGGGGAGTCCGTAATGGTTAAAATAAGTAATAAGTTTGTTTGCTACTTCGATTCCTGTGGGTGTTAAAAGAGGGTATGCTTGTCCTAGTTTAGAAAAGCTGTCAATCACAGTTAGAAAGGAAGTGCAATGTGTTTTATAGATATCTATATAGATGTGGTCAAAAGGTTCGTAACCAATAGGGGTGGGTTTAAAAATTATTTTATTGGGGTGCCTTTCGTACTTGGTTTTTTGGCAAATTTCGCAAAGATTTACATACGTTTTGACGTCATTTTCTAGATTCGGCCAATAGAAGTTTTTCTTAAGTGATATAATATTTTCTTGAATACCTCGGTGGGACGTTTTGGTCTCGTGATAGTACTTAATCTTTAATTGTTGTTCTTCTACGTCTGTTATGTCTTCTAGAATGGTATTGGATATGTAAAGGTTAAATGAATTATTTTTAAAATATTTCTGAAAAATGTTGATTATAAGTGGTTCGAGAGATTTATTTATGAAGTGCAAGCAATATGTAGTTTTGGGTATAAAATATTCTTTAATAATTGCACAGAGATCTTCTTCAAACGGATCATTTTTCAAAAATATAATAGTTCTTTGTTTATCAAAAATAAATTCTTTTTGGACCTTGATTTTATTATTGTTGGAATATCTAAATATAATTTGATTTTTATAAATATTTAACGCTTTTTGAACGTATGGGGCGCCAATAACAGGGTTTTCTGAGCTTGAGTGTTTAGTTTCTAGGTCGGTAGAGGGTTGTGCTGGTCGTAGTATTATATCCGAAATTATATTGATTTTTTCGTTCTTTGGTTTTTCGGAAAGTGTGTTAAGAATTTCGTCAAGTTCTTCAGGCGGTAGTTCGGGAATTTCCTCGGGATCAAAATTAGGGATTATTGACATTTGATCGTCTTCGATTGGATTGATTTGTATGCGAGATAGACAGTCGGCATTAGAATTTTGTTTCCCTTTTTTATACACGATTTCGTAGTCGTATTCCTGAAGTTTGAGTCTCCAACGAGTGAGTTTAGAATTAGGCTCTTTAACAGAAAATAGCCATTGTAACGGTTTGTGATCTGTGACAATTTTGAATTTGGTCCCATAAAGATAGGGGCGGAAATATTTGGTAGCCCAAACTATAGCTAAAAGTTCGCGTTCGATGGTGCTATAGTTTATTTCTGCGGGATTTAGGGTGCGTGAAGCATATGCGATTGGCAAATCATTGCCAATAGGGCCTTGAGACAAAATTCCACTGATAGCGACGTTTGAAGCGTCCGTGGTAAGAACGAAGGGTTTTGTGAAATCTGGATGTTGAAGTACAGGGTCGTTCATTAGTATAGTCTTGCAGATTTCGAAACTTTGGACAAATTGAGGGGTGTGTTCCACTTTTTTATTCTTCTTAAGGCAATTTGTTAATGGTTTCGTTAGGTGTGCAAAATTTTTTATAAATTTCCGATAGTAGCCAATTAAACCTAAAAATGACTTAATGTCACGAGATGTTTTTGGCAATGGAAATTTTTGGATAGCTGCTATTTTTTTTGGATTTGGTTTTACGCCTTCAGGTGTAATGACATGACCCAAAAATTCTACAGTTTTGCAAAGAAACTCACATTTATCAAGCTGGATTTTAAGGTGGCTTTCCTTGAGTTTTTGAAAGACGGCTTTTAAATTTGAAATATGTTCTTGCAAGGAGGTAGAAAAGACAATGATGTCGTCCATATATACTAAACAGATTTTACCCTGGAGATCTTTAAGAACGTTGTCCATGAGTCTTTGGAAGGTTGCAGGGGCGTTTTTGAGGCCAAAGGGCATTCGGAGGAACTCGTAGTGTCCATTTTCGACACTGAAAGCAGTTTTCTCAATGGAGTTTGGGTGCATGGCTATTTGATGAAAGCCAGAGGCTAAATCCAATGTGGTGAAATATTGGCTGCGGCCAAGTTTATCAAGAATATCGGAAATGTTGGGGATGACGTAACGATCTGAAATAGTTTTCTCGTTAGTTTTACGATAGTCTATAACTATTCTCCATTTTTGTTTCATAGAAGCGTCAGCCTTTTTGGGAACGACCCAGACGGGGCTGGACCAAGGGCTTGAAGACGAACGAATAATACCATTTTCCAACATTTCAGAAATTTGTTTTTGTACTTCTTTTTTATGTACAAAAGGGTACCTGTACGATTTAGTATAAACTGGAATATTGTCTGTGGTCTTAATTTCATGTTTAACTGTATTTGTACAAGATAGTTTTTCGCTTGGCCTGTGTAAAACTTCTGGAAATTGAAGGATGACTTTCTTAAGGGAGGCTTTTTCTTCACTATTCAAATGATCTGTACGGATAAGTGAAAAGTCTTGGTTATGATCGGAATTGTCATATGTGTGAAAGTTGGACGTTACTTGTTCGATATTAAATATCTCAAAATTTTGGGAATTAAAAACTTGAGCTACTTCCCTAATTGAATCTGGATAGAATTCTAAAACAATGTTTTCGTTGCTTTGATTTCGAAGTTCCAAAGGGATAGTGCCATTTCGAACTTTTAAAAGCGAACCTGGGATTTCAATATGTTGGGCGGTGCGTAAATGAGGAATATACAATTCGGTTTCATCGGGTATATCAGTATATATGTTTTTTATTATTATAGATAAGGGTGGTATTTCTATTTTTTGTAAGTCAAAGTTGTCTCTGTAATAAATAGGTATTTCAATCGTATCGTTTTTTAGAAGTCTATTTGTTATATCGATATTAAGACCTAATTTGCGTAAATCTCTAATACCTATTATTCCATCGAAATAGTCATGAAAACTATATAAAATTAATTCGAGTTCATTGTTTATATTGAATTCTTTTAATAGAGGGATTTTTGCCTTACTCTGGGTGTTGGTGTTGCCGGTACAAGTTACTAGGGTGTGTTTACAAGGAAAAATTAATTGTGAAAAATATTCTTCCGCTATAGATGGTCTGATTAAAGATGTGTGGCTACCCGTATCGATGAGAAATTTGGCTGGGGGATTTTGAAGCTGAATGTAGGGAAGAGAGTTGACTTGAAAGCTATTTAGATTTAGGACGGATTTTCGTTTAGAAAGTCGTTGTGAAAATTTTCTTCTTGTAAATCTAGCGGATTTTCATAATTTTGAACATATTCTGTTTCTTCATAATATTCGGGAGGTTCGAAACAGTTTTGATATTCTTGTTCTTCAGGGGAATGTTCAAATTCTTGTTGTGATTGAGTTGGGCTATCTGCTAGATAGGCTAAGTCAGTAAATGGGTGACGGTTTTGGAAATATGAGCTTTGATTTCGGGGCAATTGCCTTTGTACATTGCGGCTTTGAATTGAGCGCATGTGAACGTCTGTGTTTCTACTCATTGCCGAGGGCATTCTACTGGTTGTAGACATTGGGGTTGGGGGACTTGTCAATTTTTTTGAATTTTCTTTAGAAAATACATTTTTTGGCTTGCCAAAAACTTGCTCGTTAGTGGGAAAATGTTGACGTACTGGTTGTGGTTGAATATTTATAGGTTGCCTTGGAAATGGTTGTTTAGGTATTGTGCCTACGTTACTTGAAAATTGGGGTTGAATGTTATCGTTATTATTTGGCACTGGGAAGTGGTTAGCAAAAGGTTGTTGAATTGGTGGAGGCATATAGCTGAAGTTTTGGCGGTTGTTTATTTGGGGGGGTGTTCTATTTTGTGGAATATAGGGCTCTTGTCGTGGGAAATAGGTACGAGCATTTATTTGTTGTTCGATAAGGGAGTGGTTTAGGACAATTGAACCTGCGTCGTCGATATTTTTTGGATTGTTTAACATTAAAATTGTTCGAAGCTCGCTAGGAGAGTTAGACATTAAAACTGTAACGGCTGTTAATTCTGTTTGTTCCATTAGGGCGTCTTTTGTGCCTTGATTTAGAGAATCATCAGCAGCAATTTTTAACGAAATACGTGATTTTAATACTTTTAATCTTTCTATAAAGTCTAAAATGGGCTCTCTTCGAGATCGAGTCAAAAAATTTAGCTGTTGAGCGAGTACTTGTCGGTTTATTCTATCACCAAATCGTTGTCTTAAAGCGTCTTTTATTTTAGGCCAGGTCGTCAGATCTGGTCTGCAAAGTATAAAATCGCCTGCTTCTTCGGTTAGTTTAGAGCAAATTGAAGCAAACACAAATTCTTTAAGAGATTCATCTACAGTACCTATATAATATCTATTGTAAAATTTATCTACGCTTGAAATAAAAAATTCCAAGTGGTCACTGTTGCCTGTAAATGTTTTAAGTGTGTGAGCAATCTCTTTTGCGGCTGTAAGGGTAGTCATGTTTGAAAGAGAAATATTTGAAAGGCTTTGTGTAAGATTGTCAATTTCACTATGTGGCATTAAAATTTAATTAATGTAAACGAATTATCGCACTTTTAGTAATTTAAAATGTACACACAGCAATTTTAATAAAAAATAAATTTCTAATAAATTTAATTCTAATAAATGTAACGAATTATCGAACTTTTAGTAAATTTAAAATATACACACAGCAATTATTGTAAAACAAAAATTGAATGGGAGTGGAAAGGAAAACTCACTTACGGTTTTTTCTTGTTCGTAACTGTGGTTTTCTTGCCTTGGGTTGGTCTATGTCTCAGCAAACAGTTGAAACTGACGATTTTCTGGGCTTCGGCAACGTTTTCTTATGGGACTGCTTGCAAAACCAGGAATCTCTGAGACACCTACACGAACGACTGCGCCAGTGATGTAATTATCATTGAAGATTAACTTTTTAAAAAAGTAATTTTATTCAAAATAATTCTACACAAAAAGTTTTGACTATCAAAATAACTACGATCTGTATCTTTCGAGAATTAAATGATAAGTAAAACGTAAAATGTAATTATGTGACCTAATGATATAAAATGCCGATTCTGCTAACTTATAAATATTGTGTATACAATTAATAAAAATAATAACAATTGATCGGCAGAAAAGTTGGGTCATCGGGTTATCGGCCTGGTTGCATCACATAACTCTCGTCAAACAATGATGCAAATATTTTAATCTACCGATATGAAGATGACCTCAACCAATTGAGAAATTATTTTCAGGAAAATTACATTTTTATTTTAGACAGAGGATACAGAGACTGTGTGGAATTTCTAAATGCTTGGAAATAAGCGCAGAACTGCCTCCATTTTTAGGACGAAGATCCCAACTTACAACGGCCGAGGCAAACCAAGCGAGACTTATAACTAAAACACGTTGGATTATAGAATCGAAAAACGGCCACATTAAGTCGGTATCAAAATTTTTAAGAGATGTCATACCAAATACACACATTCCTCACGTCGCAGATTTTTTTTTTAATTATTTGTGCATTGCTTAATAGGTATCATCCTTTAATCAACACGGCTGATGCTACTGTTGAACTAGCTAATGAAAAGCGTCAAAAAGCGCAAGAGCCGAACCACCTATAACATTTTATTGAAGAAAATGCTTTAATTAGATTATGGCAGGAACTAGAAAATGATCCATTGGAATTTCCCATATTAGATCTTGCAGACTTACGACACCTTACATTTGGAGTGTTTCAGTTAAAGATGTCACCCTCATATATACAGGACAATATTGGAGAATATAGTGGTCATCTTATGCAAATAGATACAGGGCTAAACATAAACAATTTAATAAAAGTCAGGATTTTTTCCAGACACAAAAAAGCAACAAAATATCAACTATTTGTTAAATACAACAATACACGCAACGAAATAAAGGGGTACTACTGCACTTGTGCAACCGGAGCTCCAGTGGTAGGTATGTGCTGCCACATTGCAAGTGTTATTTGGTATTTAAGTTATGCTCGACATCAAGATATAGTTAAATATCCAAGCAATAACACTCGAGTGTGTCGAAGATGTTGGAAATCTCGAAGAAAATATCTTACCAGAAATTATTTAAAATGTTCAATTTTTAAATAACATTGTACATACATACCACTTTTTGTTAGTATATAAATAATTACTTAATTAGAAAAAATATATTTTTTATGGTTTTCGCAAGCTAAGGTTGGCTTTTGTCAGTTTATAGAAAGTATAAAAACAAATAAAAATATTTATACTTTTTGAGTACCCCCTGTACTATGTTGGGGTTTGGAACCTTCGGCAAAATGCACCAAAACCCCGTTTTAGTGCCCCCTGTACATACAAATTATCGCGTGACATCTAACACAGCCACTTAAGATAAAAATTAATTTATTTGTTTTTCCAAGGAACCCCTACCCGCCACTGTATCTCGGAAACGAGTCATAGGGTCGTTTTGGGCCCATGGGACATTTTCATCAGGAGGCCAAGAACTACAACATACTACAATTTCATAAAATTCCGCAATTCTTTAAAATCCCATAAAAGTGTCCTTTATCGTAGATTCGACTTTACTACTTTAAATGGGTAATCCCAAGTCTACGTACATGTGTGCTGCAAAAGTCAGTGTTAGCTAGGGAATTAGGTTGCAGGTTAGGACCCCCCGAACCCTACGCATATGTGTGCTGTAAGGAACTGGTTGGGGTGAGAAACAAAGTCTGCCGAACTGATGGTTCACTTGAGTATTTATATATTAAAATTTGCTGACCGTTGCACGTTTGAGGTTCATAATCGCTTGCGTTGTTTATAATTTGTCTTGAATGTTTACATAATATTTTCCAAGTACAAGTTCAAACTTAGGGAAATGTGATATCTACTTAGTAGTTTATGCGTTTTAGAAGGTCACAATATTATTAAATAAAGATGAATGTGTTGCTTCAGCTTCTGTTAATTTCAATAACACCTGGTTGCCCTTGCTATAAACTAAAGCTGATAAGGGATACTTAAAAATTAACTAAACATTTAAACAAAAATCATTGAATTCTTCCAAAAAACATAATACTTAATTATAAATACATAGCACCTCAAAACGTACCAATTATTTACCTAACAACACCTCAATATAACCTAACAAACCAGTCATCTTCTAAAGCCAATTCAAAACCTGACAAAGTGGGCGATTGTTCATCGAAACGTCGAGCATTTTCCAATTCTTTTAGGTTTTTCAGCTTCTTTAGGGTCACCAAATTAGCAGTTGTGTTGGGGCCAGAGCCGAAGGGCCCTTATTCAAAAACCTTAATAAGACTGAGGTGGAGGAAATAGGGAACAATTTGTCTCACAAAAGTTCCAGCGTGTTATCATTCCTAATTAATGTATAACTAAAGTCTATTGACACCATGCACAAAAATAGCTTTCTACGGGGAAAGATCAGCGTATGCTGCACCAGAACAATATGTTGCTGGATTATATTAGGATTTTGCTTAAAGCAATCCTCGTATAGATTTCGGATTCGATCGCAGGCGTCGTTGCCAAACCTAGAAATGGCGAGCAGGAATCAGCTGATTACATTTAAAATATCACAAGCAATCTGTTCGACTTGTTTTAAGATTCTTGTCGCGAGACGGAACAAATATGGCAATACGATCGATTTGACGTCTGGAAACTAGCCGCCGCAACGTGGTTTTATTGCTTTGGTCAGCTTTTAGATAGAAAACATCTTTCTCCTTCGATCTTTTGATTATCGGATCGGTCACTAAAAATATATGATTTTCAATATGTAGTTAACTATGGGATTATTTCGGGGCTATACAAATCCTAATCCACCCTACTACGAATCCTTGCGGAACTTAGCGTTTGAAATCGTACAGTATCACGCTTACTAGCAAATATAGAAATATGCGGTTTTTACGAACCTGTGCTACTTTTTTATCAAACGAAAGTTGTTATAATCATAATTTTCATATCCCTCCCAGTTTTCGACATAAAGGGCGAATTTGCATTTTTGGGCACCCTTCACATTTCAGTTACCTGACAACTATATAACTTTTTGCGCACAATCCAGTGTCGTTGCTAGTTTCTCCTGGAACGTCACATTTTGGCACAATAAATCAGAGTTGAGGATATTTTTAAAAACTACCGCAAAACCCGTAATTTTTATAAATTACGTTTACATTTTTCTAGGGGGAATTGTCCGAGGCCATGCTACTCACTTCTCTTTTTCGAAGTAGGCAGTGATATCTTATACTCGTTATTTATAAATATTAGTTTAGTCATATTTTCCTATAATTAGTTTTTTTAACATGGCATTACATGAAATCTTTCAAAATTACGCATTGGAGGCATATTAAGTATACATGACAATTTTTGTTCTGGTATAAATTTACGAATGAATTGTAGCTTTTTCAAATTTTTGCAAATGCTACTACTTTGCTTAGTTTATATTCATTTTTGTTTACAAACACAACTTAGTTTGTATTATTCCAATATAGGTACAGTGTATGAGTACATTACCTTGTTTTGCCTTGAAAGTTATTGAATACTTTTTATATATTTTCATTTATGATGTACTAGATGCTTATGATTTGATGATAACACCTGGTTTGGTTTTTGTCCCTTTCTGAGCAGTAGGTGCTCGACTAGGTTAGAAAATCTCTTTTAAAAGTTCTGGTTGGGCCATTCAATTTGCTAGGCTATTAACTTCATTGATTTTTATACTTGAGCTATCTTTTATTACTCGGGAAAATGTTCACAAGCTTTCCTCTGATCCAAACGTTAATAAAAACTTAACAATTTGTTCGACAAAATGTAACCTTGAGTATGTTTATTATTTTATATCAAGTGCTAGCAGTACCTACCTCAAACGATTTTTGGATCATAAGAGTCGTCTAATGTAGATTATAATTCGTTTATCTAATTGTGTTTTGGTGTATTGTTTCCTTTTGCTTTATTCATCTTTCGAAGAGATTTCGTGTTTTCATTTCTAAAGTGTCAAAGTGTCATTCACTTATCAGTCTAACCGTAAGACAGACACAGCATATGATTTTGACAGTTAGGTTAGACAGGTTCAAAAATCGACGTTTCCAAGTAACGGTTCCTTTTAAGGCGTATTTACTTGCTGCTTGGCGAATATGGTTTAGAGCAGAAGTTCGATTAACCGAGCTGTGACGTGGATGGTTCTTCCTGCACTTGGACTCGCTATTTCAACTAAGTTAAGTTGGCAACTATGTTTCGGAGTCAAGGTGTTGAAATTCGTTGTGTGGGAGGAGGATTTTTCCTTATCATGTCGTGCCGTCTAGCGACGAGTCGATAAGCCGGAGTTCTTTGTGGGGCTTTTTCGAGGTGTAAATCCTCATGAACTGGTTCAAATAATTAGGGCCATTATTTTATGACATTTTTGTTACGTTTATGTATTTCGACTCGAACCAGGGTCATGGAGGTTACCTATAAAAGTTTTTGGTGAGTTATTGGAATCCTACCTCCACGTGGTAAGTTACAAAAATTTTCATGCAGTCTTTCAGTGGAAATAATTCTATTTTCCAAACAAACAATTGTTTTTAGGGTCCTCTCCACGGGTACCGCTTTGGCATACGTATATCGCTTCGCCTTAATTGCGATATCTATATTTGCGTGTTTTGGGTTAAAACCACCGCTTCCGTGTCATGCCCTTGTTGCTTATCATCGGCTGGATGTGGTGTACCAAGTTTGCAGAAGTCAGTTTATGATTTGAAGTGCTTTGGAGATCCATGGACCGTACACGGTGTTCCAGCGAGGACTGAACAGGGGCTTATTTTTGAACTTCCCTGTATTTTTGGTACAAACCAAAATAGCCATTCGATGAATTTTTTTCTGCTAAATGAAAAATTAATTAAAAAAACATTTGAACCAAAAACAAAAGACTTACGCCATGGATGAACTGTTTTTTAAACGGATATTACCACATTTTTGGACTTTCTAGAGAAATCTAAATACATTTCGTGTATAATATTATATACCTATCCTTAGCTGTTTACGAAATATTGACAGTTGAGTTGGGCATTTTGATACTTTGACAGACTCTAAAATCTGAACCGCAAGAGATCAAAGAAAACGGTTTGAACATTCCTATCTTAGGTTTTCATAAGCTATCGAATGACAGTAACTTTGAATTTAACCGGAGGTTTAAAAGTTCCGGTTAATTTTATCCTCGGGTTAAATTCGGAATTAGTGTCATTCGATAGCTTATGATTTTAGAGCCTGTCAAAGTGTCAAAATGCCCGACTTTCAACTGTCAATATTTCGTAAACAGCTAAAGATAGGTATAGGTTATTATACATGAAATGTGTTTAGATTTCTTTAGAGTCCAAAAAATGTAGTAATATACAGGGTATTCCATTTAAGAAACAGTTCATCCATAACGTAAGTCTTTTGTTTTTGGTTCAAATGTTATTTTGGTTAAACTTTGGAATTTAGCAGAATAAAATACATCGAATGGCTGTTTTGGTTTGTTTTAAAAATGCAGGGAAGGTCAAAAATAAGCCCCTGTTCAGTCCTCGTTGGAACACCCTGTACATATACTAATACTGGTATTTATTTGGGGAATATTTTAAGGTTAGGAATACCTACTTCATGATTTGTAAGTAATATCATTTACCTATTTGTAAAGCTGTCTTTGGCAAATGTATATTTTCTATAGATTGAGTGATTATACACATCTTATTTTATATCCTTGCAGCAGAATAAAATTCATGAATTTTAAACCATGTGCGCTATTTACCATCATTCTAGTGACCTATTATTGGGTATGCAGAATATTTCCTAACAGTTTGTATCTGACACCGTTGTTGATAATTGTCAATATTATGTAAGCTTCTTTTCTATTGCCTTATTGTTTATACATGTGATTATAATTTTATTGTACAGGGTGTCCCATTTTCGATGATATTACGGGGTATCTCACTTACGAGTAAAGATAGAGATTTGCGGTTTTCGCAATACTGTGCTACTTTTTTGTGAAAAGAACGATGGTATAAACAAAATTTTCATAGCCCGCTTCGTTTCTGAGATACAGGGTGAAATTGAAAATAATGCATTTTGGGACCCCCCTCGTATCTCCGTTATCCTTTAACATATCGCAAAGCTAAAAATTTGCTCTTATACAGTTTTTGACGTAGAATCCAGTGGGGTGATCAGATTTTTGCTGTGAGCTGTCAATTTTTAGCTATAAATCAAACATATGTTTTTTTAAATGGAACACCCTGTATATTTTTCTTTCGTTTGAATGGAAATTTTATAAGCTTTTCAAAAATATATAATACATGATGTGTATTTTAAATAATAAGCCTAAAATTCATAATTTCACAAAATGTATCTCTATACGACACTCTTGATGAGTATAGTGTAAGCATTATATTTTAAACAACGTTATAAGTATCAGTAGGCAGAGATTATCAGAGCAATGGAATGATAAATTTTTTATTGGCAAGACCTGTCAGTTGCAAAATTTATATTTTCTGTGTAATATTGTATTTTTTACGATGGTTGAAAACGAAAATTATGAATATTTTGAAAAATATGACATGTTAGTCTGCTTCATACAGAGCAATGAAAACTCCCATGAAGCTTCTCAACTATTAGGTATTCAATATGTTTGTTTGAATATTTATTTACCTTTTGACTTATTTGGGTTTATTTTTTATTTAAGTATCATTTTAATTTATGGATATTCTGAAAGAAGACAACCTGGCCATTTAATCTTTTCCGGAATAAAGAGAACATGGAACGTTTATCCGGCCCCTACCAAAAACGTATAATAAGGAAATTCGCGGTAAGGGCGGAGGCAACGTTCCTTGTTCAACCAATTTTTTTCTTTATTCCGGAAAACATTAAAAGATTTGGATGCCTTCTTTCGGAATATCTATAAATTAAAATGATACTTAAAAAATAAACCCAAATAAGTCAAAAGGTAAATAAATATTCAAACAAACTTATTGGAATATAGCTGAGAAGCTTCACGGAAGTTTTCATTGCTCTGTATAAAGCAGACTAACATGACATATTTTTAAAAATATTGATAATTTTCATTTTGAGCCATCGTAAAAAATACAATATTACACAGAAAATATAAATTTTGCCACTGAAAGGTCTTGCCTATAAAAAATTACCATTCCATTTTTCTTAATAGTCTCTGCCTGCTAATACTTATACCGTTGTTTAAAAGACAATGCTTATACTATACTCATCAAGAGTGTCGTATAGAGACACATTTTGTGAAATTATGGATTTTAGGCTTATTATTTAAAATACATATCATGTAATATATATTTATATAAAGCTTACAAAATTTCCATTCAAACGAAAGAAAAATATACAGGGTGTTACATTAAAAAAAAATACAAGAGTGTTGTATCGAGCCACATTTTGTGAAATTATGAATTTTATGCTTATTATTTAAAATACATATAATGTATTATATATGTTTATAAAGCTTATAACATTTCCAATAAAACGAAACAAAAATATACAGGGTGTTCCATTTAAAAAAACATAAGTTTGATTTATAGCTAAAAATTGACAGCTCAAAGCAAAAATCTGATCACGCCACTGGATTCTACGTCAAAAACTGTATAAGAGCATTTTTTTATCTTTGCGATATGATAAAGGATAACAGAGATACGAGGGGGGTCCCAAAATGCATTATTTTCAATTTCGCCCTGTATCTCAGAAACGAAGAGGGCTATGAAAGTTTTGTTCTTACCATCGTTCTTTTCACAAAAAAGTAGCACAGTATTGCGAAAACCGCAACTGTCTATCTTTACTCGTAAGTGAGATACCCCGTAATATCATCGAAAATGGGACACCCTGTACTGTATAATTGTTGTTTTATATCAAGGGATCTCCTCATTAGTAGGGAAAGAATAAAGTATTGATTTTGGGGAAATATTATGCCTTATTGAAAAGCTCCTCCAGAAATTACTTTTCAGGATTTAATAACATTATTTCAAGTTGAGTCACAGTTAACTTGGTGGCGCTCAATAACGTTATTAAAGTGTACCGAGGATCCACGAACCTAAATCTCCACTGTATCGCTGGCTGCCGTTCGCATCTATAGGTAAATTTGCTAAAAGGGTTTAGGAAATGTTGCCATAGAATTATTTATTATTTTTAAGGTATCCATAAAGAAGAAAAACTAATAAAATACTTTTTATAGAATAAAAACCAATTTAATTAATAGTGGTGCCTTTAAAAAGCAGCGTTCCGAAAGCTTACCATAAGAAAAATCGCATGGAAAATGAAATAGCCGTTATCATCAGCTTAGAAGCTAATTCTACTAACTCTTCTAGAGTAACTGACAATAATGCGAGAAAATCAAAAACTTTAGTAAAAAACATCAAAAAAAAAAAAAAATACAGGCCTTAAAAATTCAGAATCGTTCAGCACCTACATCCTGGAGACCCCACAGCGATAGAAAGAGAAAGATATTAAGTGAATTAATTTAAAATAACAGCAGGAATTAGTCCCAATAGAATCAACATCAAATATTTGCTCGGCGACAGCAAGGTAGATTTGGGTTTAATGTCTGTTTTATTTTTGGGAAATGCCATAACATTTATTATATATGAAGGACATTTGTCAGCCCCCACCTTTTTGAATTTTTGGGAAATGCCATAACATTTATTATATATGAAGGACATTTGTCAGCCCCCACCTTTTTGAATCAGTTGTGTCGGATTTCGAAGATAATATTCCTTTAGCTAGATTAAATTAACTTACTTCGAGCAGAAAATCGAAAAAACGGATCCATGATAGGCAATATGGCCATATTGAAAACTTATAAATGTAACTCGAAAGGCTTTTAGGTATTCGCAAACCCACCATGTTGTTTTTAATGCCTTAATTAGAACGAAAAAGGTCCGTCAGGAATGATTAAGGCAAAACAGGCAGCAATTCGAACAAATTCTTTAACTTTATTAATTGTTTTATAATTCATATATTTTATCTTTCATAATTTTGTATTCTCTTTGAATGCTGAGTAATATTATTGGTCTTGTTATTTTTGAATTTATTTAAATAAAGCATCCTTTTATATTTTACATTTTTCTTGTGTAATGACCTATTTCCCGGCAAAATTTAAATTATTCGTAAAAATTGAATCCAAAGGTGACAATTCTGACAAATGAAAAACATGGCCTCTGACAAGGCCTCTTATAAAAATGTAAACAGAATTTATAATAATAACGCGTTTTGCGGCAGTTAATAAAAATAACCTCAAGTCAAGTTCTAATAAAAAACATAATTCTCATTTATTATGTCACAATATAACGATGCAGGAAAAACTAACTACGCCATTAGATTCTACGCATAAGTTCTATAATAATCTATTTTTCCCTTTTCAATAAGTTGTCAGATAACTTAATTAGGAGGGATGGCCCAAAATGCATGATTTTAAAAGTCGCTGTACACCGGCCAAGGTTTTAGAGCAAGATTCGGGGGAATTTTATCAGAAGTGCGCGACTATGCTTTGGCTATGCAGATAGTCCTTTTAGTTATGCGTCGAGATGTAGTCGAAAAATAAAAGTTAAATTCGGTACGACGATCGATTTCGTGTCTTGTGAAAAATTATACTAAAATTCAATTTACCTTTATTATCTTACGATAGTAAGTTTATTTTATTTTAGTAAACCGAGAAAACCATCTGGTAGATTCTAATGTTGCACATTATCCGGAATTTTCCTTATGCAAGTTTGAGAATATATTTTGACTTTAGACGCGATTCCAACAGTTTTTTTAGACTTGCGTTTAATTTAAATTTTTGAATTAATTTTTTTTCTTGAATAAAGTTTGCTATTATTTCTTGGCGAACTAGTTCGAATCTTAATTTATTTAATTTTTATTTATTGATGAGCTAGTACGAAACTTAATTTATTTTGAAATCAATTTACAAGAATTATGGAATTTATATTTTTTAAACAAATTAATTATAATCGGTTATTAGCCCGGTTCATCACATTAGAACTATTTTTTCTGCTTAAATTAGGATATTTGTACTCTCTTGAACGATACATGTCTTACTTAGTATCATTAATATACGTATATAAATAATTTTTATAAGCAAAATGCTATATTTTAAAACTACAAACATAGCTATGTATAACGTGAAAAATCAAACAGCCATTGTTATTTTCAATTTTAAAACCTACCACATAATCCACTAATTTTTCCATGCTCCATCTTTGGGTAAAAGGCAGAATGCTATTCGCCATAACGCCTGAATCAATACAGCTATCCAAAAGCTTGTCTACATCAAATCCTGCATAATCTCTAGAGAGTTTTCTTACGTCGCTAAAATTAAGTAAATAAATGTTAAATTAAATGAAAATGAATTAATGTAGAAAACTTAGAGTGGAGATTGTCTATGTAGCAATAGTTGTGGTTATTACAGTATAAACATGCATATTGCAGTTATTTCTAACATATTATGTCAACTTTTCATTTGATGAGTAAATTCGAGTCTAAGCTTTGGTAAACTCGGCATTGAATGTATTTTAATGCAACCTATTCTTTAATTTAAAGAAAACGAAGTTAGAATTTTTAATGAAAAAAAAACGGCAAACATGGCAAGATTGCCACCGCCATGTTCAGATCGGGTAAAGTGAATAACCTTCGGCTACACAGATTATTTTAGCCTAGGTTAAGTTGTTTCCCATATACTGTGACAGTTTCTGTACGTTTCGTCCAATATGCTGAATTTTCATAAGTGACAGGTTATCTAAAGGTAAATATGAGTTAGTGAACGTAATGAAAAATATGTATGGCTTTTCACTTCAAAAAATTAATTTGGAAGAGTTAGTGAGAAAATAGTAAACTTGGCAATAGTGACACATTTTAGAATCGCACCCCAAATTGTATTATCCCAGATTCAGCAGCTTTTGACTGTTTAGGTACATTGGGAAACTTGCATAAAAATTAAATTTAAAAAATATTACTCACAAACATAATTTAATACTATTAAAAGAACCACAGTTCACAAAAAAAAACAAATTTTTTATTTTTGTATAATAAATATTAGCAATTAAGAACTGCATATATCAAATTATTCTGGTCCTTGGCTGGGACCGGTTGTGACGTCAAGTAGCTCGTTTGTCGTCGCGCCTGACGGACGGTAGAACAGGGAACGTCGCAGAGTTGTCTTAAGTCAACGAGAATAATAACTACTTTCTCGATGGTCTTAGTCTTTCAAAATGACTGCCGCCGGTTAGGACAGCCTGACAATTTACCACTAGTGAATATGTTTATGGTGGCATCTTACATAAAAAACACCGAAAGTTTTTCTCTTGCTGAAATTCGCGGTGTTAAAACTAACAGGTAGGTTTATAAAAAAACTAGTTAATAAGTTTGTGTTGCTTCCATTATTATCATTAATATTAAAGCACATATTAAAGTACAAATCAACAGGAATTCGAATAAACACCCTGGCAATTCAACGACAAGCAGTAATAAACGTAAATATTTTAATACTTGTGGCTGCCGTACTGCCTTAACTGACATTTTTTGCGGTCACAACTTTAATTGTTTATTGCAAATTAAATATTGCGATCTGAGGGCTGATATTTGGTGTGTGCTGTCTCTATAAGTAGGCAACTATATTAAAGAAAAAAAAATCAAGTTTCCTATCGAATAACTGTAGATCTCAAACTTTTCATAAAATTCAATGCGTTGTGTGATATCAGTGTTGAACCAATATAGTGAGCGATATTGTTCTGAAAGAGTTTAAGCTAGCTAAAATAAAATCACCGTTAACTAAAATGTTAAAGGATGGAAGGAAAATATTTAAATACATTTAATATAATAAGCAGTTTATTTTTTCTATGATTCTTGCATATAAAGGTGGTCCATAAGTCGCTACCATTTTCAAATGGAAAATAACATCTGCTAGAATTAATATTTGGAATCGGGTATTTTTCTTGAAAAGAACAGTATTCGCAAATTGTTTTGTCATATGGGCAATTGCTGTAAAATAATTCTAGAACGCCAAAAAAATTTAAAAATAAAGTTTCTGCAGTTTTTACGATTTTCATTTACAAACATTGCATACCAATCTAAAAAGAATTGGCTAGTCTAATATACCAAAACGAATTGTAAAATGCACACAACTTTTAGAAATGACATGTGTCATCCATCGATATTTAGGCATTCTAGAGACTCCATAACTTTACCAAGGAGATATGGTAATATCACAAATTTCGACGATTATTGAATTTCGCCCTATAAGGTTTTGGGAATTTTTTTCTGTCTCCTTAAGAAATATGCAAAAAAAATCTGGTACTGTCAAATCAGGGGAGCGAATCACCATTTGCCAAAAACAAATCAACAAATAAACTTTAATCTTGCGTGGACTACTAATCCAGAATTTGAGCATATAAAAGGTGACTGACTCTATGTGACATTCACAAGTTCAAGGTTAAGATCATTTGTTTTACAAACCCAGGCATAATATTTAAGACTGCCACGAGTTTTGAAAACTTTCAACTTTCTTTCATTTTACCGAATATTGCAAGGGTTGACAAAATCTAGTTTTCTAGAAACTTGTAATATCTTTGCAACCTTCGCGTACACATCGAAACAATTTGAATTTGCAAGGATTCTTCTCCAAGAAAAAATAATCTTAAAATATTAATTCTATCAGAAGTTATTTACGATTTAAAAGTAGTAACGACTTTTGGTTCACTCTGTACATGAACTGAGGACAGTCTAGTTGGTGAATCTCGCCTTCAAGAATCAATGCCAACAGTTTGATAAAAATAACATAAGTTTGCATTTTTAATAATATTAATAACTTAGTAATAACAGAATCGACTAAATCAAAATGTGTATGTATTCAAGAATTAAACCCTGATCTAGTAGTCCAAGAGCTGATGACCAATTTAGGGAAGATATTTTAGGCAAGTTGAAATAATAAAAAAATCATATTTTATCAATGTGCGAATCTAGAACCTTGAGTCAGGTAGCGCGTTTGCGGTTATTTAGCTACTGCGCAGCCTATGACATTTGCAAAAAATAAACTAAAACAATATGTTTTAGGCAACTTGGATTTTTATTTAATATCTTATTTTAGGGTAATATGATCCAGAAATAACAATCCCAGACTATTTTGTTGGTTTTAAAGTATGACCTGACTAGCTCAAATATATTTTCTATTATACGCAAAAAATATATTTTAGGCATTCTAAAATTTTCATAGCATGCTTGTTAATTTATACTGAAAATACGTGTAAGACGCCAGACGAATAAAACGGTTTTTAATAATTTCCTGACGTAAATAAAAATTTTAAATGAGTGCGACAAAAAGTCTTACGCGTAGGCATAGACAGAGAAAGTTAATCGAGGCATGCCGGCAGCAGCTGCGGCCCGGCCTTGTCGTTGCTGAAAGCTACGTGACTCGGGTTTACCGCGCAGCTCGGGCTCTGTATACACAGAGTATTCTGGAGCAGTTAATTTTTTAACGAATTATTAAATAAATAATTAATGAAAATAAATAAATTAATTAACTAATAAATAATAATGTTCGTTACAACTGGAGTGAAGTAGTAGAATTCAAGAAATTTTTTAATTTCATTATTTTATTCTTAAAAAAAAATAATAAAAATGCGTTTTTAAAATAAATTTTGAAAAATTAAATTTTCTGATAAAAGCACTTCGTATCTTAGAAACATAAAATTAACATATTATCTAAAAGATTAGCATATTAAATTATTCAATATATATTTTTTAAATCCAACTTACAAACAATATTAACATAAACAACTTATATTTCTATTTCATTCCTCCTCTTCACTGTTCTCTGATGACTCACTGTCTGTTAGATCGACTTCGATATCCACTTCTTCATTTTCATCGATATTGGCTTCATTTTCTAAAAAAAAATATTTTCTATAAATAATTGAGTTGTATGAAATGCACGAAAATGATATCTACCTGTGTCATTTTCTGTTTCTACACCATCTACTTTAAAAGCATCTAAAACAGAAGGCGGCATACAGTCTCCTTCGAACCAGTAAAATTCATATTTTCCATCTTGAAGGTCCCATCCATTTCTTATTGGTGATAAATTACTAGGGAACCGCGAATGTGCATACCGCCAAATGCTGGTTATGTATTGAGTGCGTAAAAGTTGTTGGCGTAATTCTACTTTACATGATGGCGGCAAATTTGATGCGTCATAGTTTTTCAGAACTTTTTTGAGCGGTTCGTTAGCACTATCAGTTTTATATGTTGAACAACATTTTTGGAATCTAGCATTATTAATATCGGTTAAATTTTTGAAACCATACATTTTACAGGCGAATTTTTCCAATACCGAAAAAGCTTCATATATTGAACCTGTCACATGCGCAGATCCAAGATCGATAAAAGCTTTTTGGTAATCTTCATTGCCTTTTAACATTTCAAATGGTCTCTTCTTTCCTTTCTTATAAAAAGAAGGGCTATAATCGCAGCCGGTTAGTGCATGGAACACACTTTTGGTCCTAACTCAGTTGACAACTGGGATATATTTATTATTAATTTTTTATTATTGTTTTCACACTCCATGAAAATTGTCAGATTATCATCACACTCCAGATGATCCATATTACCGAGCAAAATTTTTAAAACATCTGTATCACAAGATTTTATTAAGACATTTGTAGCAAAATCATTATCAATTTTACAGACATGATGTACAGGGTGGCTCGTTTTCGTGTCTATGTATGGGGAACTCGAAAACCGTAGGAGGTACAGTGTCGGTCAAACTAAGGCAAAATTGCGCATTTAGGTGCCTAACAATATGCCGTTTAGAAACTTACGGTTTTCGAGTTCCTCATACATAGACACGAATTCGAGCCACCCTGTACAATTTTGGTGTCCGCTTCCTCGTGATTGTCACATGATAATTTATCATTTTCCTCGATAGTTACATTATTTTGAACTTTATACGAGTAACATTGATCATAACTTAAATGTATCAATTAATTACCAATAAATGGAGCAATTTCTGATGCAGTGGTCTATTAAAAACTTTACCTTTTTATCAGTTGGGCGTACCTACTTGCATTGGGCCGGTAATTTTAAAATCAATATTATTGACTTCATCACGTAGATCACGTTCATAATCCATAATGGAAGGGGAAAAGTACTGGTCAAAATTTATATCACTACGTGGAGCTTTGGTAGCTGTTAGAGTTATCATATTTTTGATGTATAAACAGCTTACGCGGCGGTATGAGGGTAAATCTCGGCAAATGGGATGGAAACGTGTAAACCGATTCTACCCGCTAGGGCGGTATTATTATACAATTTTGCCAATTAAAATCGTTTTAAACGGATTTTAGACGAGAACAAGAATATTTTAAATTAAACGAACCGTCAAAACTATTATTTATTAATTATTTTAAACTTTGTTATTAAACCTAATTTTTATTCTATGAACAAGCTAAAATGTATAGGCAACGGCGATAGCAAGTTGAAAATACTAGTTCTCGTTCGATCACTGAAGTTAAGCAACGTCGGGCCTGGTTAGTACTTGGATGGGTGACTGCTTGGGAACACAACGCCAACGTGCTGTTGTAATTTTTTTACAATGTCGTTAGAGGATACGTTTACACATCAGTGTCTCGAGTACTAGCAGACTTTCAGTTTTTGTTGTAGATATTGCCAAATGTTGCTGGCATATCAGGCATGGTATGTAACATAAAAAAAACCGTCAATTATTACAATATCAACATTCTTAGGCGTATTTCCTAGTTTGTGATTTTTTTCAAAAACTTTAACTATAGCCAACTTTTCAGTTTTACATATAGTCCCATCGAAGTGGCATAAAAACATCAGAATCGGTATAATAGGATAGCACAAAATCGTCTCAAAATCAACATTATAGTCCATTCATATACCAAGCATCCTTCCAAACAAATCCCGTTGCATCCTTACCTCTTGTACTTTAATACCGCTTGCTATCTTTTTCTCCACAGCTTCAGAAGAAAAATTCATAATATTTACTCGTGTAATCGGTTTTTCAACCTATCAGCTGATTCTGAACAATCGACGAGGCCGGGCGTTAACGCCGATAGTACACGGCGCGGGCCGGGCCTCAGCAGCAATGCAGCTGCTGGCATGCCTCGTTTAACTTTCTCTCTCATGTCTTGCCTACGGATAAGACTTTTTTGTCGCATTCATTTAAAATTTTTATCTGCGTCAGGGAATTATTAAAAACAGTTTTATTCGTCTGGCGTTTTACAAGTATTTTCAGTATAAATTAACAAGCATGCTATAAACATTTTAGAATGCCAAAAGTATATTTTTTGCGTATAATAAAAAATACATTTGGGCCAGTCAGGTAATACTTTAAAACCAACAAAATAGTCTGGGATTGTTATTTCTGGATTATGTAACCCTAAACATCTAAAACATATTTTTTAGTTTATTTTTTTGCAAACGTCATATGCTGCGCAGTAGCTAAATAACCGCAAACGTTCTTCCTGACTAAATGTTCTAGATTCGCACATTGATAAAATATATATTTTTTATTATTTCAACTTGCCTAAAATACCTTCCCTAAATCCGTCATCACCTCTCCGGCTATAGGCTGTATTTCAGAACATTTATTATGTTTCGACTATTTCAATTCAAGATGGTTAATAAGTCTTAAATGTTTGTAGTGAAATGCAAGGGTGTTTATCACAAGATACTTTCAAACAAATGTCTAATGGTATTAAAAATACTTTTCAAGGTTTTCATAAGCGTCTTTTATCATAGTATATGTGGGAGTGTTTCAGAGTAACGGAGAAATTAAGCTCATGCATTGACATATGTGTATATACACAGAAAAAAACTTTTACGATAGGCAGCTGCCCTGCCCGGATGCTAAAAATAAACATAACAAAGTAAGCAACAGACTTCAGTATGTCAAATCAGTCGGACAGGAAAACACCAATAATAATAATAATAATAATAATAAATTATTTATTTGCCAAAATTTACATATTTTAATCTATTAGAAATAAAAAAACATACACCAGGCAAAAAGGAGGTTAAAGGAAATTCAAAAAAGATACGAGTAAAATCCCCTAATAGAATTTCAAGAAAAAACTATAAAATTTACGTCCAGTGCCATGAACTATTTACGATCCTACAATTATAATAATATTCAATTCAGAAAATCATATAAAGTATATGCCTTTTTTTCTAACTATACAATTAATATAGTGTTTATAAGCAGCTTTATATATTATAATTCTGTCTCGTACTTTCATATTATTTAGATTGTCCCTGAACGATATGACCTTTTCTATCAGAAATTATAAATTTCCCTTGTTCGGTTAACCAGTTCCTTTTATAAGCATATCGCCTGTTCTACTGGACAACCGACCACATTTTATCTTTCTTTACCTGAGGCTTGTCTTCAGAACCCTCGCCAGCACAACGATTCAACGGTACCGGTTCATCCTTCAAGAAAGAATTAATTACATCATGGCACTGGAGAGATCCCCGACGCATCGTGAGGTTGGATACAATAGAAGAACGAAAATACCTTCTAAGGGGCGATTCCAAAAAAAAAAAACACGAAAACGAAGGTCCCAATTTTTCCTCTTTACCAACCACGAGTTCATGATCAATTTGCCGATTTCAAGTCAAAGCATATTATCTGAGTTTAATTACGATTTAACTAACACAGTAACAGGTGAGGCCAAAACAATACCTAGCAATATTAACAATAACTTACATAGTTTTAGTGACAGTAATAACTACAAAGCAAAGAATAGGCATAATAATAATAACTAACGCAGGGCTAGTTATCTCTAGTTATATGGTCAAAATCCAAACAATATAATCCTACAGCATCACGAAGTAAAGAAGAAGAAAATAGAACATAAGAGACAAAAGAACAATCGGAAAATAAAATAAACAACAGAAGAACT